>JAPWLS010001366.1:0-44551 GCA_028551675.1 Tineola bisselliella | reverse complement strand
TACATATAATAAAATATATGAATGTAAAGATATAGGTTTGGTGCGTGGCCGGGAGTTGGCATATTAACGCTCCTAGAGGTTAGGAAGTCTAGCGTGTGTCACACGAGCGAAGCGATTTTGACTGTAATTATGACCTCACATATGAAAATAAAACTTTATAACTAATATTATCCAGATGATATTGCAGATGTATGTTGTCTGTAGCCAATAGAGTAAGTGGACTGTATCAAATGAAAACTCTTGAAAATTATATTTACACTATATTATCAATCTCTTATAATCTAAGCACACACATCAGTTCCCATTCGCAACCAACATCCAAGTCCTCATTCGAACGACCCTCGCGTTCCTCTTTTGTTTCATTCCAAATTCAAATTGACCGTTTTATTTATAAAAATATATATACTATTATCATCGCCGCCGCAACTTCTTTTCCGTCGACGACATTGTCTACTCAAAAATAATCACGTGAAGAGTACGGCAGTACATTATAATATCTAACTTTAGTATTCGAATGCAGTCAGAAATCGATTGCTATCGTTATTCATTCATTCATCGATATGCATTGCCCACTTTAACATCAACTAGGACGTATTTGCATTGCTGCTTTTTGATAATCCGTCATAGGCACTCAAGTATTTTTAGATTTAAACCCGTATTCAAAAACGACGCTCGAGCGTAGTTTGATCTGTATTTAAGTACGTCGCTTATTATAAAATAAACGCTTCACTAAAATCCCGTTTCAAGTAGAGAAAGCAATGAGCTTGAGTGTCGTTTGTTAGATATGAAACAAGTTCTAATTGAATTAATTCAAAAAAAGAATCAAGAAAATAAGTATTCGATTTTTAAAATATCTAAATATATCGTTAAGATACGCCATCCGGTTTACACATCACTCTATAAATTCAATTAGACGCACAATAAATACGTTAAAAATATATATCCACGTAATTTTAAATCAGACATACCAACCTTATTCAGCCTCCGGATATTACGGATCAATTCCTGCATGATAAGGTGCAACTGATAAAAGTTGAAATGTTAACGTACAATATTGTTTAAGTTTATCCTTTGATGCAAAGGAGTGTTTCTACGAAGTTTCGATGCAATTATGCAACTAAAGTCATCGGTTGATCTCCTCATAGACTGTTGGTGGT
This sequence comes from Tineola bisselliella, assembly GCA_028551675.1. NCBI lineage: Eukaryota > Metazoa > Arthropoda > Insecta > Lepidoptera > Tineidae > Tineola > Tineola bisselliella. The sequence continues at coordinate 43,394 of JAPWLS010001366.1, read as the reverse complement.
TACTAGCTCAGTCATAATCTAAACACGCTTGGAAGTAGTCGGGTATAACAAGTCAATCGGAACAATGCGCATTGGTCTCCTGAAATCGACACACAGTGGTGAATGTTGCACATTACAAACATGTCAAGCTACTATAAAAAATATTATCTTACAAATGAAGATAATATAAGTTTAGAACACTTGATACTGATTTCAAAACATCTTGCATACTTAGCTACGCAGCTATCAAAAGCAGAAATTCCTTATAAATAAATCCATAATATTTAGGAATATATATATACTAGGAACTAAATAATAAAATCATTCATATTTTTAAATGGCGATACTAAAACTAACAGCTACTAAGAAACTTATCATATTCATAATTTTAATACGGCTTTTAAAATTATTCATTTTAATAAGACAATTTTTCCTGATGATCGTAAACTTAACTAAATGATATGAATAAAACGAGTGACAGTAAATCTCGCGAACTTCTCAACGACGTCTTTAAAACATCAAGCATTTTGCTATCTTTTGAAATATGATACCCCGTTCAACCCAACCACTTTCGTCCCACGTCTATTCGACCTACACATGCATGTTTGTAATATCAAATATAAATTGCCGATAGTAATTCATATCACTTCCTATACTGTTTTTCCCATTTCCAATATTCATATTATATGAAAATAACTCTTTTTATAGCAGTCTGGCGTTTGAAATGAAATGAAAATCGTTTATAAGCATAGGCACTAAAGGCGTGCACTTGTTCATCGTTAGACTCTACCGTGACTTGCGAGAAGAATATCACAAGAAATTCGTCAATCATGGCCTGTATATAAAATAATAATAATAAAAAAAAACTGAATTTTAACTCAGAAAAAAACTGAATAACAATTTATAAATCAGATTACACAGTGGTTACAATAAATGTCAAATTAATACCATATATGCATATAAAATGCATATTTATGTCCAATAATATGTATATATATAGCTACAACATTTGAAACATACTTCGATTTCATATATTAAACTAGAGAGCGGACAAATGTTACTACATGCCTATGTCTACAGGTAATACTCACTATGTCGACTTTCAAGTTAATCACAAAACATGACAAATTCGGACAATAGACTGATCGCCGCCCCACGGATTAAAATATCGGACCAAATAACCAAACGAACGCTCGAGATCGAACCGCTGAACCATCTCGTGAAATGTAACTAATAAATTAAATCGTAAAGTTAAATTTCGTCCTGAGAGACCCGGGACTTTATTATGTAAGGGTTTGTCGTACGTTTAATTCAATTTTAAGATGAAATGCTATTAAGTTTTAAAGACAAATTATAAAGTTTGTATATACAAATTAACCAACTTCATCCAACCTTATTGGTGTTGTTTTTATGACTGAATTAGACTTGTACTTGGATTTATGAGTTTGGACTAAGCGAAACATAGAAGGTGCCTACACTTACCAGCCCTGAACCCACGCTTGTCCAAGGAATGTACAGTAATACCCTGCTTTACGCAACCCCGTTTATGTGCGGTTTCACTATGACGCGAAATTCAAATTTATTATTAAAATACGCGAAAGAGTGCGTATAAACATAATGTAGTCATCAACTTCTCTATGGTCGCGGGAATTTCAGTTAACGCGATTTTTTCCGGAACGTATCCCTCGCGTAAAGCGGGGCATTACTGTTTTACTACTTCCGCGTGTATACAGACGTTTAACTAGATATAATTTAACCCTTCAATAAGCTATTCCCAATTGTCACATTGTTATACTAGTAAATAACATAAAATCAATACAGATGATGTTGATTTGCAATAAATTAACAGATAGGATATCCATTAAGGTATCTAGGCATTTTATCCTTTTTTTAGGCAAGTAGCAATATCCGGTTCCCGCCAATAGTGAATTCTTCACGACTCCTGATGAGGGTAGCCAGGAGGGATTAATTGAAATAGGGTAAAGAAAACCTATCTCATTGTGGCTCGATTTTAATTGATTAATTCTTTAGTTGAATTCTCACCTTATTTATTTCAGTTAGAGTCGACTTTCGTTCAACGTGCTTTTTTAGTTAAGTTTAATGAGTGAAATGTTTTAAGACGTACTATAGTAATATTTATAACCGTAAGATTCAACTATTCTATAATTCTACTATACAATACGCCGATATACATATATGGGTGGAATGCATCCCATACGAGCCAAACATTACTTCTATCATCTACTACTCTATTAACTGTATCATCTGTTATAAAAAAGTAATCAACGAATATTACTTTAAATTACTGGAATGCGCAACTACTTTGTCTCTGATTTCAAATATAATACAGTAATGCCCCGCTTTACGCGAGGGATACGTTCCGGAAAAAATCGCGTTAACTGAAATTCCCGCGACCATAGAGAAGTTGATGACTACATTATGTTTATACGCACTCTTTCGCGTAATTTAATAATACATTTGAATTTCGCGTTATAGTGAAACAGTGCATAACGGGGTCGCGTAAAGCGGGGTATTACTATAGCTTATTTTTTTAAAGTTAATTTGTACTCAAGACTCGAAACTGAACCTAACTTCGATTTCATATTTAAAGAGGTCTTATTAATGCACCGTAGTAGAGCTGCAAATATTCTCTGTGGTAATAATTAAAATTAAGTAAACTGCAACCATGTACCAGACTACTATAAAAATGCATATGTAAGGCATAGAAGAGGATGCTCAGTAAGCATTGCAGTCATATGAATAAAAACACAATCCTCAGTGCTTACACAAAGGGCAAGGCCGTTACAACATTATATGAAAATTGGTCACATTTTCCCTCAATTTGTAGCAGGACAGCAGAAGCCAAGAGGGGTAGAGGCTTTACGATATTAGAAGAATAAATCTCAGTTAGCTTTCGGGTTATTAAACCAGTCCCAGGGAAATATTGTGGGCCCCCTAAATGTAATAACATTATTTTTTGGGACCACTCCTTCGTACTAAGTATGAAGTGTCTATTTTGTTTTTAATTTGTGTCCTTTGAATCATACCAGAAGTGACTTTGTGACCCGAAATGAGTAAAATTATTTTCATATAAGTTTCATTTGATATTTAAATACTTGAAATATTATTTCAAAATAATTTGGTTTTAAAGTGCAACATTAAATTTAAATACTGTAGAATTATCTAAAGATATAATAGGACAGGACAAATGAAAACATTTTATAAAAAACGGGGCGAATTTGTGGATCGTATCGGTACAAATTCAACTCAGGATGTGAATGTAATGACTTTTTTTCCACTTAACTCCCAACTTTGTATACTGTTTGTTAATTTTTAAGGAGTTTCCTGAACTTGTATAAAATGAAGGTTGTGCCCGAAACGCGTGCCTTAATAATCTGAATAAAACACCGCACTTACAACGAAATGTTATGTTTTTTTTTTTTAAGGGAGAACACATTTTTTATATGTAACAAACATTAAGATCTTAGAACAGCTTATATAAAGCTGCAAAACGTAAATACTTGTTATGTATCTGGGGGGCTACTCGGGTATATCCGAAGTATCGTGATACGACCGTCACATTCATCTGTAGCTTACGTGAATTTTGACATATACCTAAGCCTTTAAAAAGTTCTGTCAAACGTCTATAAAATAAGTGAAGTCGCTGTCAAATTCCGTAACTTCGTTAATGATTAAGAAAGTGTTTCTGAGTAAGAAACGTCTGAAGTTCGTGCGCCTGAGTAGCCCCTCTGACCTATGACACAAGCTACATAACATAAATATAGTATATATCTAGTTTAAAGCACATATTAAGCCAACTTTGACGATGCAAACTTAGTGGATACAGCAGATGACAACTACTTATTATTTTACGAATTTAAAGTATAATTTCATATGTATATTTATATAACAAATAAAACTGCTTCCAGATGCGACGGTAAATATTTCTCAAAATGTATTTCAAAATGGCATAACCGCTTTATATCGTTGGTGGAATGCGAGTGACATATTGATACCTTTTCGCAGTGCATGCAACGTATTGGTGGGAATCGAACCGACGGCTTCTATAGTCAAATGCAATAAGATTTGCATAAGAGTGTATTTTTAATATTAACTAATAAGATATATCACAAAAATCTAACATATGCGAACTTAATACTACTGGCGATATCCACCGGCTATTCTTCGTCAGTGTGAGCGGTGTATTGTATACAATAAAACACAATAGATGTAGTGACATAAAATATTAAGAATATTTATATATTTATTTAGTCTACCTACAAAATTACATTAAGACAATACCTATATGATAAAAGCGATTTCTATTATTACAAACTAAATGAAATTTTAATTATAATTAATTATCATAATATTATAATTATATTATATTATTGATATATAAAATATAATTAAAATGGAAGTTGGTATAACTATATAAATCTACTTATATACATATATCTTTAATACACATATTTTCCACTTTATCTCGAAACGGGCGTTAACCAATCCCACAACGTAATCACATCAGGCGGCCATTTCTGCGTGTCTTATTAATCGAATGTTGCATTACAGCCTCCCAACATACGAAACCTTGTTACACATGATTACAGCAAATGCCTCCAGCTAAGATAAAGTTATGTGGTTTCCCATAGGAAAAGCGATTAACGGGAAAAGCGATTTATTGATACATTTAAAAAATATATTGTATTGGAATTACTAAATCATTAAAAATCTTTATTTCGCATAAGCCCTTGAGGTGGTCAGAATCTACGAGATTTCGGAAAGAAATAACGAGAAGAAATCATAAGAAAATCGTAGGTACATTCTTGCTTAACTGTAAATTAAACATTTTTAAAAATTTAATACAATTATTAATGTAAATAAAGGTAGTACCTACCTAAGTATATAATATATTAAATTCTCGTCTTCCAAACGGCATATATCTACCATATGATTCACGTCACATATAGCAACTTAATAATCGCTCCTCGCTCCGCTTATACCGAACCAAAACTGTAAAAGCACTATAATTTATCGTGTTTACGGACGACAGTGCGATCTTCGCACGTCAATTTGATTCAAGTCATGTCGTCTCTGATTGGATCTTACTGTGATACTAAACAGTGGCCGTTTGAGAATAAACCCCTGATTAAGTGTTTTGAGGGTACATACATAAACGAATACAATCCTATTAGAGGGTAGTCAGAACTTATACTAATTGTTTGGCGTTTAACATCGCTCCATATTCAATTGCTTAATACGTCAGATATTACTTTAAACGAAGATTCGAAATTCAAAAATAAATTCAATATATTATACCAGTGAAGTCCATTATCTTTTTGGTTTCCGATTTCAAACGTTCAACTGAATCACCCGGTATATAATACATTTGGTATGAGTTTCAAATGTTGCGGGGTTGGTGCTTTTAATTTTTTTAAATAGAAATGGATAGCTATCCATTTATTTAGTGTTAAAATAGCAACACAATTGTTTTTGTCTTTGGTATATGTGTGATGTCTATGGTAGTGTGTGAAAAGGGGCCTGCACGAGAAGAGTTGAAGTGTGCTTTGTAATATGTATTGATGATGTGAAATTAAAGAATATATTAAGAAGAAGTTTTGTTTCACTGCCATCCTTATTCAACATTTAGCACGAAATAAGGTATTTTTTATACTAATTTTCGTTAATAAAAATATCAGACAATAAGTTCGCGATTCTTAAATCTTTCTTCAAGAACATAAGTACATAAACGCAAACATATATGTGTGTATGTACCTAGATGTATATTTGCGGTAATTTTTCATAAAACGAAATGTGATTATACTATCGCGGCGTTTAGTAGTTTTGACATTAATTGGGTAAATATTCTCTTGGGTTTAGACGGCGGACCGACTTTCTAAATTAGTTAGACACATAAAGTGTGAGGCCTTTACACTACACGACTGATCAACTTTATAGTAAGTAGCAGGGATAATGTTTTGTAGTTTAAACTAATAAATACCAGTTTAAACCAGTCATGATTGGTGGACAAATTTAATTCATTCTTAATTAAAGAGATAGATGTAGATATAGAAAAAATTAATCAAATATCAGTGTTTTTTTTTTAAATTACATAGTAATGAAAACTGTAATATTCGAAATATAAAAATTGCAACTCAGACTTATCCAGTTTCAGTATAAAACGCAGCAAAAAATCTAGAAAATGTATTTCTAAAGATTTCTTAGTCAGGCCTTAGACACTGAAGCTGAAATAAAACTTTGTTAGCGGTCGCTCAGTGTAAATAACATACGTCATGTGGGAGTTAGTTGCTGTGAAGTCAATCGAGTTAGTGTACTCTAGTTAATTTCTCTAACTAAATTTTAGCGATAGTCCGCGGGGAGTATCACTTGGCTAAAATAAAGACAGAAAATGTCACCTTTCAATGAACTTTAGTTATGTGTATAAATTCCTATAAAATCTCATTTATGCGGGTTTTTATACAATTTGAATTAATTCAGCGATTCAGAAGCATTGCAAACTGACAGTATGTTATACAATTAAATTAGTTAAATGCAATAAGAGAAATTACGATATATATATATATATTATACAAAGACATCCAGCGTCTCGATGGTAAAGATGTATTTTATTTCATATACAGGTACAGCTGTGACCGCTGCAGCCTCTGCTCACAGAGTTCGTTCATATATCACGCTAATATATAATTATAAATTAATTTAAAAAAAATACGTTTTATATATAACAAAAAATTAATGGAATCACCCATAAAATTATGTACCTAGATAACTATGCGGTAGTGCCCATAACGACTGAGCTTCTACAGTTTATTTCAAATGAACACAATCAGAGATAGGACTCTCGGATTTATTGCTATAATTTATAATACATCTTGTGGCGTGATCCTATCTCTTAAATTGCATCACACACCCCTTTCTCATACATTCACGTTTAAATATAAATTCGGATATGGCAACCACGTAATTTTACTACGTAATTTTTAAGACAAGCTGGGCGGGTCTATATGTATTTGACTAACCTAAACAAAAGAATGAGCTAGTGAATGAATGACTGAACTGATGTACCAATGAACGAATATATTCACCATCGACAACATTTCGTTTTAAATTCTATTTTTAAATAATATCACTATAAGGTAGTATGATATTCTAGTCTTTACAATAAAATAAGTAATAATATATTGATATATTTAATCCGTATAAACTGTTAATATGTGGTATAAACTAATAATAACATTAGTATACACAGGAGTAAAAGAACACGTCAAAATAAATAAATAAATATGCACCATCTGAAAAACATCGACGCTCGTTGTAAAGAAAAAAAATCGCGCGAGACAAAAAAGCAAGCAGAAAGTGTCCCGAGGTGTTGAAGTAAATGACCGTGTTTAACTGAAATCGAGTAATATCGTGTTCAGGCGACACGGGAGGATGCTAACGAGACAGGTGAAATTGGGAACAACCCAAACGTCTTTAGGTTTTGTTCCCGTTGGTACCGCGGCAAAAGTATTAGATAATAAATAAATACATATACCTACAAACACATACAATTGTCCAGACCGCAGACTACAACACAAAGATTGGAATAGAATCAAATTCGAAACATCTGTTAACATTGTCTTATAGTAGCGTGACGTCATATGCAAGAAACTACGCTCATTGGTCCAATAAAATAGCGGGTTACACCATCTGATACGTGCAACATCCTAAGTAAATTCTCAATTTGATGTTAACTTTTTCGACGAATAACAAACTTTGACATCATTTAAACGTCTTTTGACGAGAAGAAAGTTGCAAACTGTTTAAAGTGGTGCATGAGAGACTAACCCCGCGTCTTCAAGATATATATCAGAGATATCAGTTAAGACATTTAAGGCGGTGATTTATAAAAGTTATATATTAAAAACAACAATAACTCATTTGATAATAATGATTATTATCTCAATATGTTCAGTAAATAGTTGCGTTTCGGGATGAGCTTTGCTAGTAGCCGGGAACAATGAGAGAAATGTAGTACCTCATCTATCTAAAGAAACGTATTCTAAAGCTTAATAATTTTATTTGATTCCCACAAATTTCTTTAACACTAGAACTACCAACCGGTCAATATGACCGGTTTCAAAAATTCATCACAAGACTTTTATGTAATTTATTTTTTGTAAACGATTTTATGTTTTACAATTCTACAATAAATTTATTGAATTAGCGACTTATAAAAACTACTATTAAGCACTAAGCCCGCTTTCTATACAAGTTTATAAAGTTCTAAAAAAAAAAATAACTCAATATTGTTATTACAATTTAGACTATATATCTACTCGTATACATCGAATTAATTTTAGTAAAACTTTTTAACATTTCTTCTGTACCTTTTATTTTTTATGTATCTTGTATTAAAACAGTTCAGGTAGCGAGCAAACACCGCCTTAATTTAAGAGGTTGATAGAAGTAATATGGCCTGTGCATACGGCTATAACAATTTGCATACACTCTGCTCAATGTATGCGTGTTACATAAACTTTGACGCTTTAGAAACCTTAACATTGTACGTTATATAACAATAAATTGTATAAATAAATCTATTCCATAGGTTGATATAATTAATGATTAGGCAGAAAACTCTATAATAATGGTCAGCTCACGTCAGTTTTAACCTCAAATACTTCTGTGAGTAAGAGTTAGAGAGTCATTTCAAGCGTCCATTTCATATCTAGACCTCTATGAATGAGAGTTTCTCACTCTATACCTCTGTAAGTGAGAGTATTTACAATAATATACCTCTATAAGTGAGAGCAATTACTCCCAACTGTTTTAGTGAAAAATCTCTATGAGCGAGAATAATATTCGGATCCTTTAAATTGTCGCTTATCCAGGTTCGACTGTATTTAATTGATTTAAAATAAAGAAGTAACAAAACACATACCAATGGAAATAAGAATGAAAACAAAGAATCACGAACACAAATTAATTACCTGAAACAGAAAAATATACATTAGCATTATATTAAAATTTGTATTGTCACTACGCTTAAATGTGTGTATAAATAATAACATATATATATAGATAAGTACATACATATATAATTCATGTAAAAAATATATAAAGAATTCCATTACGCCATATTCTCATTTCGTTTGATAGCACGTTATGTTTCATGTCATATACTGTTAAAGATTGTCTACTTTAAAATTGGTGAGTTAATTAAAAAAAATTGTAATGAAAATTTTAAATTACTTTTAAAATCATAAACGTTCGTTAGTCAACGTGCTTCTTTGAACTGTTAAAGTGGCACAGACCTGGTCTAGGTCTATCCATACTGAAAAAGTTGTCAACCTTCTTGGCTGCGTGGCATGTTTCCCTATTTTTTTTTTTAAATTAATTGATATTATTCCATAACCTATCTATTGTTATAATTAAACAATTTCCTATAACGTGAAAACTAACCTAACACACAAATACTTTTCAATTCCGTCTCTTTTATTTAAATGGTGAGTGAAAGAGACGGAACACTATTCTCAGTCACAAACATGTTATTTTTTATAGTAAGCCAACATATCCGGTCTATCACCACAGATGAATCCAAGTCGCCTTAACTACGTCGGCAGGTTTGAGCAGACAAATGGACACACTTGTAACGTTAATTTGTTTTATCCCTGTTCAAGACACCCTGTATTTTATAGTAGACAACCCACACACCCTATGACTGATTAGTGACATTAAGAACACATCTTTTCATCCCCGGCTATTATTTTTAAGCGTCATTCTTAATAAAATAAGTGTGTAATTTATATTTGTATTTTTAACTATAACTGATGCCCCCGCCTTTGTGACGTAAGGATTGTGATATTGAATTTAAGAATATATTGGATCTAGATGCGTCTAATATGACTATAAAAGTATTTTATTTTTTTTATAGTTTTTCTATATATAAAATTCTACAGTATGTTCCTTTTTGACATTACGTCCGATATTCTCAGTAAAGAAAATACATTTGGGTTTGTCTTTTAAAATCCTAAAATTCTCATTGAGGTAATTTATTTTCAGTTATTTCCTTAAACAATAATGACAGGTGTACTTTATACTATTCTTATTTTGATTTACCATATTCTTAAGATGTTGCAAGCTTCGATCTATGAAGCACCCTTTACATAGACATATTAATCTATCCCCAAAGAAGTAAACAGAAACGACGTACAAGCATTCAAAACACTGACAACTTTATAGTCTTCCACGGGACTAATTATAAATTGTTAAATTGCTTAAAACACGGGCTAACTAATTAGGAAGTAAATCGGACACGACGCCCCTCGTTAGGAGGAGGCACGGTGGTAAAATAAATCATTTTATATGGGCTTCACTGTATAATGCAACATTAATGGTCCGTAATCTTGGAAGGGGAGAATTTTTGGACTTTAAAGGGATGCTTCTCTTCGTTGAATTAGGTTTTTAGACGTGTTATGGCGAATAATAACGCAACTTTATCCCCTTAAGAAGAATGGGGCACAAGCCTACACTGTTCATTTACTTTTATGAGGAAATGCAGTCTGTGAGTAGAGACGGCTGTTATCACAGACAAATATCCTATTATTCTACAGACAGCCAGATTGAGAAGACAAATGTACAGTATAATACTCTATTCTTGGTATAGGACAGAGATGGCGAACCAATGGCAAGTGACACAATATCTTGGACATGTCACTGATAGAAAAAAATATGAAGTAGATATTTTATGACAAGTGATTTAAATTATGCGTGTAAAATATACCTTTTTTTGTAGTAAATTAAAAGTTTTGAGTTGATAGTATTTATTATTATTATTATCCCAATAATCACAAAATCAAAATTATTTGATGGCACGTCTATGACCTCGTTAAACATTTCTTTAGAAAAATTGGCACGTTAATGCATAAAGGGAAGATGCATAAAGAGTCGGATAAGGAGAAGACATATAAACCCAGACCTGAAATAAATACCCACTTTTTGGGGTTAGGATTTATTAAATTCGAACCTAGGTCCCATTCAAATCCTGTTCCCACACACTCGTTCTAGAATATGCTAATAGTACTGACACGAATTAGAATCAACAACCTTCAGGTCATGGTCGCAAACAGCTAAACATTTTAGATCATTATCCCATGTATTAAAATATACCATGTATAAAATTAACAATTACCTTCGTTTATGCACTTAAAAGTCAAGGAAACACTAATTCGAGATATGTATCTATCGATGTAATGTTATATCTATATTTTAATCTTATATTTTTTATTGTAATCAACACCATTAGACATATTGTATTATATAGATCGCAAGATATAAAACGCAAAAAATGTATTTAAAAAAAAATCTAAATAAGTTTTATTGACATATCTAAGGTAATCTGTCAGTACTTTTGCTTACAAAGGCTTTATTAGTCGATATATATTTTCCGGTACTCATGAACTTTTCTCAGACGAAGTCAGGTCAGACGAAGTTAACTCGCACACATGTCAGACTACTATAAAAAAAAAAAGAAAAAAGTACTAGTTAGTTGTTTTGCAAAAGTTACGCGACCCAATTTATTTCTTCTAAAAGAACAAAAAAAACTAACAAAAGCTCTCAACAGCTAAACTGTAAAAGAATAAAACATTGTCCAAATTGGACTCAGAAACATCGTAGTTAAATAATGTACCATCATTAATTAGCAGCTTTCGGTGTAGAAGAAAAACGGTCAGATTCATTTTCGTCACATTAAAAATATGCCACAAATTTGTGACGAAACCGCACTACAAATTACCTTATATACAAAAAGGGAAGCTGAACCATAAAACTATCTTTTGCAAAATAGTCGAGTTTTGCAATCGCACATAAGATAAATAAGGAAGAAAGCCGTTCGATTTCCATTCGGCTTACATGCGAAAAGAAGGTGCAATTCTTTTAATTGGTCATGTTTTATACAAATATATTTTGTTTAATATTTTATATTATACTATAATTAAGTTTATATAGTCCAATGCTTTGAAGCAAATCTGTAGCATTCGGGCACAAAAGGTGTTTGGTCAAAGTGTTAGACACTCAGTGATGGTCGACACGAGTATTAATATTGAAAATTACTAGCCTCGGTTTTGGAGAGCGTTTCCTTTGTTACGTCACGTTAGCGTTAAACAATAGTTAGGCTTTAAATATCAATACAAAATCCAATTCATACTATATTTATATAGTCTTGATTTGGAATTTGACTTGAGCGCTTTTTTGTGATGAAATAATATTACACACATTTTGTGGCAAAAAAGAAGTGTGACAAAAACGCACTAACCCGTACAAAGGGCCGTATCGTAAATTGAAAAGAAAAACGCACCGGTCGAGGTTATTGTCGAAATGGGAATCATTCGCATTTGGCACAGACCGAGGTTGATATACTGCTATCATAATATATTTGTAGGCTTTTGTTTTGTTAATAGATCTCTTGGGTGTAATATTAAAGAGAGAAAAGGAGAAAAAAAAATTACAGGCACTTGTAAATAAAACTAAGATTTTTTTACACAAAAAACGCCAAACAGTGGATGTTCCTGGTTCGGTACTAATGTATTTTTGCATGTAGGTAGTGTGCTACGCATGAATTCTAACGACACTACATTTATATAACTAAAAAGAAAAGAGAAATTTCCGTTACCAAAAACACAATGTATAAAAATGTTAATTTTTAATCGTTCAATAAGATATTCCGTTTAATACTATTTAAATAATAGAGATAAAAAAATGTTTTAACACTAAAAACACGAGAGCGGTCATTTGACCGTAACTAACAGCAAAATTAAATTTCGAATTTTACTTTTTAACGCTTTTCTTACGACTTTTTATAATTAAGGCTTAAGGCTTCAATATACAACTATAGAAGTTGTATTTTCGTAGTACCTCACGCAAGTAACAGACATTGTAGTAAAAATTACTAAGGTTTTTCATAACAATTCTTTTCCATTCTATTCTTTTACATCATTTGTAGGTTCCTATTGAAACACTTATCGAAATAAAATTATACTACTTAACCCTCCGTCGGGCGCGGCCGATCTCACATGCACAGCAATTATAGGTTGAGTGTAGGCTATGAACTCTTTTATGAAGTCTTTCAGTTTTAAGTCTGATTTAAAGGGGAAAAAATTTGTTTTTCTATAACTTTTGTATAAAATTTATTTCTACAAAAGATTGATTTTGATTTTTATCTTAGATTTAATTAGAAAAAAATTAATCATCAATTTTCTCATGGAGCCCGTCAAGCACACCGCGCCCGATCTAAGGAGTTTTTGAGGGTTAAAGGGTAAAATGTAGTATATTTATTGTAGAATTGTAAAAAATAGAATCGTTTACAAAAACTAATGAGTAAGGTTATACATAAAAGTCTTGTGAAGAATTTTTCAAACCGGTCACATTGACCGGTTGGTAGTTCTAGTGTTAATAATATGCAGCAACGGTAATAAAACCTTGTTTATTTCAATAGTTATAATAATATTAACTACTAGTAGATATCATCAGTTTTCACAGACTGTCATTTGCAGCTTCATTCAAAGTGTCAAATGTTTTGTTAACTAATTATTTATTGTATACGTGTTTTAAATTACCTTTTACACTTTCACAATAGCGTTGTTAAATTAATTAATAATAATCTCTAGTTAGTTTGTGCATAGCTACGGTATTATCTCAAGTACGCTTTAATCCGAATGTAATTAACAAACTTGTAACTAAAATTCCTTTTAATAACAAACTTTATAACTATTAATTAATTGTTTGAGATTATTGAATTAAGATTTATTTGTTGGTCTCAAACATGCGAAGAACTAGCTTCTAGTCCCGTTCGAGATCATACAATTATCTAACTTAATTAAACAAAACAAAAAAAGTAATTAATCCCGACATCTTTCATTCTATTTATTATATTATCTACTAGCTTTTACCCGCGGCTTCGCTCGCATTTAAGTCATTAAATAAGTATCAGAGATCATTTCACTAGAACTATACTCAATGTTTTATTACTATAGTCAATTGGAAACTATAGTAAAAAATAATATTTAAAAAGTACCCTATGCTACTTCTAGTACCTCCAAAAATATGTGTACAAAGTTTCATGATGATCGGTTAAGTAGTTGTTGCGTGAAAATGTAACAAACAAATTCACATTCACATTTATAATATTAGTAGGGATTTATATTTAGGGAAACTTATGTGAAATAATATTACGGATTAAAATTATAATTATCACAATGCATTTTGGCAATAAAATGACAGAAAAAAAAACAAGAAAGATGACACTGACAGAATATACGTCAAAACCACAAATCTTCTTAAATAAGTATTTTCGGTGGAATCGACCGCCGCATATGTATTTTAGATTACAAGATTTCTTTCAAGACACCAATCAATATAATCAAAATGTGTTCACGAACTCAACTTGATCGCATAAATATTTTTAAATATCGAATTGAAATACCCAAAATGAAACCTTGTATATATTAAACCGTGCATTTTAGTTTAATACCTATATATATATACGTCTCAGCATTCACTTCTCGTTTAAATTCTATTTCGCGTTGTTTAGCAAAAGGTGGGTGTTAGGCGACGATGTCAGCACGAGTGATTTACAGTACCTACCCGGGCCCGTGGATTATTGCCGTAAACGTATTATTTATATACTTAAACGTACATATGTCTTCGCTATACTATATACCAATATAACAGTCCAATTTTATAAATAACATCTATTAAATTATTTTCTTAACTTTATGTGCGTCTATACTGTACTCAAAGCTGATATCCTAACGTACTAATATTAAAAAGACGACAGTAGTCATTTAACCAAAAAGAATTCGGCAATTTACTATTGATGTTTCTGACTTTTATATATTTATGTAAAACACACAATAAATGTTGTCAAGTCATTTGCCCCATTATCATTTCCGTATGTACACCTACTATACACCTGTCTTCCCGGTAATCAAATATATAATCAAAATAAAAAATCTTTATTTCTATTCTTTATTCCGCTTTAGGCTCTTAGGCATAGTCATAATCTACGGAGACTTCGGAAAGGCATGTAACGAGAAGAAATCACAAGAAACTCGCCAATCATAGTCAGTACAATATAATGTTAGTACAATTAAAAACATTTTTCATTGGTCCAATTTCGATATTACATTTTAATCATTACATTACTAGAAACCTCGATGGATACATAGTTTATCTTAGTATATTTACAAAACTTCAAAGCACAATTGAAACGCATTATAGTAAACACACAGCGCGGTTGGTGGAAAGTGACGCGTTATTACGCGTATCGTGTCAAGATTTTTATCGCATTTTTTTCACAACAAATTACCTTTAAAAACCTATTTATATTTAGAAAAACATCAACATATTATATATTAATATTAGCCATTACATTGCGTCCAATTTGGTTTATTCCATGCAAACATGATTTAACTATATTAAATACATACATATTATATAAGTCCTTTATGCGGTTTACTATTTTGTTTTCTTTCTCTTTTACTTACTATTTAAATGAAAGAGAAAAAACAAAAGCTAGCTTCCAATTTGTGTAAATATGAGTTTTACTCTATAGCACGAATATAGGACGAATCATACATTTTAAGAACAAAAAGAACTGTTTAACACACTAAGCTGTAATTATCGCATTTCTTAATGCATTACATATACCCCATTAATAACACAATAACAACAGTACAATCGTTTTAAGTAGATTTTATGTATCAAAAAGTCACACTAAACTAGTATTAACACAGTAAGTACAGAGAGAAAAACAACGACAAACAATAGCAGTACGGTCAACAAAAAAGCTTCTACACTTCATCCAGTAGAAAATCCATAAATCAAATAACTCCTTGTTTATTTCGGTGTGCAAAGAAAACTCAGTATAAAACAGACGATCCCTCACAGAGGGCACCACCGATAGCAAAACTAAGCCATGTCACTTCGTACGATATTAAAAAGGGTGCTATTTTACCGAAAGTTAAAAATAAATTGCTATTATTTTGGATACGATCGGCGAGATGAAAACGTTGTGAATTGAAAAAGGTATGTTAAGATAGTTAGGTCATGTGAAAGGAATGATTAAGAGATGGAGTGGAATGGAGAAAATTGTATGGAGAAAGAAAATCCTTGGTAAATTGATCAGAAAATAGTGCATGAATGAAAAGACAGAGGAAGGACAATAATATGTATGTAAAAAAAAGAGTCGGTAGGAAAAACGAATATGAGTTTGTTGATACTAATAGTGTCATTAACAGACTACTAGATTCTATTAGTAATCTAGTGAGTTTTAGAATCAAATTGGAATGAACTGGAATAGCCAGCTCTATGGCTGAACTTAACATCAGACGAGTGTACTGCGATCATTATAATTTAAATATACCGCATCCAAAGATTTCCATAGTATGTTTTTGCCAAGCAAAGGCGTGGTTTAATAAACTGAGGTTTGGCTTCCCAAAAACTGCTTCCATGAATGGGGTACGCACTATTCAAAACTCGCTAGAAACTTTTTCATCAGACACTCCCCATAGAAACTATTCCTTTATAATATTTTGTGTTTGTATATGTTTTTTATTATATACTTACGTAGGTATCATACCAAATATTCCACAGGTTTTATTCCTAATGAAAAGATAATCTAATATAATTAAAATGTTATTAATATATTGGATCGATCGGATGTAAATCTTAAACAGCTCACAGACGATCAATCGCGATTGTCAATCATATAAGAACGACCATTGATACAATCAGTGGGCTTATCACGAATTTTAGTCTGGCTTTCGAACCGAGTTCGCTTCAAGCGATTTGTATAGAAATTTGAGCAGCGCCACCGCGTGCGGATTTGGAACTACAATTATTTTAGAAACTTTTTATTAATTTTCGAACGTCTCGAACTTTCGTTCATTTGATAGATCGCTGGTGCTCGTTAGTCGTTAGTAAAAATTCATGATCCCGATTGCTAACGGATCCGTTTTACTTGTGACAGTTCGATTCGTAAGCCAGACTGAATTCGTGATAAGCCCACAGTTGTTGAAAGTTATTAATGTGCGTAGTTTGTATAATAGTAGTGCGTAGATAATGTGTTGTTGTATCTCAGAAATGATTGAGAAAATGGTATTTTTTCACGAAATGGCGAATTATTATATATTCTAATGTTACAATGTTATTTAAAACGAAAAAACTAATATA
This sequence comes from Tineola bisselliella, assembly GCA_028551675.1. Lineage (NCBI taxonomy): Eukaryota > Metazoa > Arthropoda > Insecta > Lepidoptera > Tineidae > Tineola > Tineola bisselliella. The sequence goes on along the minus strand of JAPWLS010001366.1, from coordinate 26,186 downwards.
GCCAAAATGTTAGTTCCGATTATGTTAACATAACCCGTCAATATAGGTATTTATTTAAGTTCAAAAAATTCTAAAGTATATATGGATTGATGTCTCGTTTAAAAAGTATTTAGTTGCAAAACCTACCAAGTCTTATTCATGAAGAAAAAAATAACAGTAGGTCAGTGGGAGAACGATAAAAAACCGAGTCGCCTCCGTGAATAATTCATTTATAGGGGACAAGAGTCGGGAGGGATTTTGAAGAGCCACACAACAAAATACACTATATCTTTATTTATTTAGAGTGATGATGGGTTTTAATTCAGTTTCTCTCGATTTTTAAGTATAATACTAGTAATTCTAGTACATCAAGAGAAGGGCATAAGAGCCAGAATGAAACTATGAACAAGATCATTGCGTAGTTGGCATTGTCAAATTTATCATTTCATATAAAATTATAATTAAATATATAAAAATCGCGTTTCGGGATCAGCTTGGAAGTAGCCGGGATAACGAGAGGAGTGTGCCCTGTTAATTTGGACAGAGCACATTCGTCTCCTCAAGCCGGCATAGTGGAGTCGACTGTTGCGCGCGGACATCTGTCTATGGTAACAGTTGTCTATGCTCATGGACCGCACTCTAGCTTAACATCAGGCGGAGTGTGGTCATATGCTGGGTTTTAAATAAAATAAATAAATATATATATATCAAACAAGGTTTAACGTTTCTGAATTTTCTGATTTCTCTAATTCAGAAAAAAAGTGCATTGTAATTTATATAAGTACCCGTCTCATTTTAGTTAAATTTTTCTATAAATTTCCTATATATCACCCTTCGAAACAAACGTCCTAAAATAAAGAAAAAAATATAATAATAACCTTGGAATTGGTCGCCTCTTTTCCAGAGATAAGTCTTCAGGAAATCACAGCTTATTTGTGTTTGAACTGTGATTAATTGCTTTGAAATCCGTTTTAAATAAAATGTTCGAATAAATATCACTTTTTTGTCTTAAAAAAAAAGGGGAATAAATTATATTATAATCCTATTAGAGGAAATAAATTATGGTTTTGTTGTTTTTTTAAAATACTTCAACATTTGTATTTTGATAACACAGTGAAATCCTTTTACAGGGGATTCCATACAAAATCTAATGGTATTCCTATTAGATAGTTGAACAATTACAAATCATATAACACCCAATACTTAAGTTAAAGAGAATTTTAGGAGCGGGAATTCATTTATGACTCGAGTCTGCGCATCTCGAGTAAAAATGGAATAAGTAATTTTTATTATAATACGCCATCGTAGAAAAAGTTTATCCTAATATTACGTTTAACTGTAGAAAATAATAAAAAAATAATTAGTAGTGCCACTAAAATGAAAGATTTTGTGAAAACATATCAAATCTTTATCTTATTTCGTGTCAAAATTACTAACCTATAAATGACACTAAATGAATCTGCATTATTTTCTTTAATTGAGCCGTGAAATTATAGATGTCGGATGTACACATTTTCATCTGAAATGCCCATAGATATTATCGCTGAGTACGTGCTATACCAATAGTGATGCTTGGTTCACGCCTCTGTCCGTTCCGAGGTAGACAGAGACCATGAAGCTCAATCTGATTCTAAAAGCGTACTCCTAGAGCATCCTCTTCCCTCCTTACAGTCAGTACCCACTCACAATGCGATCGATAACTAAACGAAAACTTAGCAAACAACATAACATTTAATGTTAATGATATAATTACGACAGTCCCTCATAATGGGGTAGTCAGAAACAATGGTACAGATGAACAATTGTTAAGAACAATCGCAATCAAATTGACTCATCGCATGAGTACATTTAGGATTTAATGGTGCGAGTTATTCCTATTATTAATATTATATAACATGTAACTACCTTACATATGACATGCCAGGTTTAGAGCACAATTTAAATGCCGCGTTAATAAAACTATGTATAAATAAGTTAAATATATTTACACATATCGCCCAAAGAGTGTTGCTTTAACAATATTTAAATGTAGATGGCATTTATTAGATTATAAAAAAACCAACTTTTCTATAAGATATATATCAACATCCCTACTAATATTATAAATGTGAATGTGAGTTTGTTTGTTACGTTTTCACGCAACAACTACTTAACCGATCATCATGAAACTTTGTACACATATTTTTGGAGGTATAAGAAATAACATAGGAAAATTTTTATTTAAAAAATATTTTTTTTTACTATAGTTTCCAATTGACTATAATTTTAGCTGTTTAGAATCATATTGACTCATTTCTATTGAAATGATCTCTGATACTTATTTAATGGCTTAAATGCGAGTTTTTTCAAAATAACATACAATTTTTAAACGGGAATCAGACTCGGGACCCCAGAATGACAGCTTGATACTCCAACCATAAATTCACAGAGGGCATAAACATATATTACCACATTAGATGTTAAGTTAGCTTAGATAACTACTTCTGTAGAGAAATGACTTCTATTATTAGTCACTTCCACTATGCCTGCCCCAAATATTGTCTTGAAGCCAGAAACGCGACTAGGTCTTCACGTTCCGCTAAAGTGGTGGTAGGACGGCATACTGGTGTCCTCTTCAGTCTGCCTACCACTCTTTAAACTTCTTCTATTATTAGTCACTTTCGCTATGCCTGCCCCAAATAGTGTCTTGAAGCCAGAGGCGGCTCGTCCTAAAGAGCGCTGGTGCAGTGCACTCCCACGAAAATTACAGAAGTAATCTATATTTCTTCATAATACATACTATCCTTACATTACATTCATTCTATTCTACTATGCCTATACAATAGTATATTATATCTACGCCGCTGTAATATAAGTTCTGTAATTTTCGTGGGAGTGCACTGCACCAGCGCTCTTTAGGACGAGCCGCCTCTGCTTGAAGCGCAACTAAGTCAGTTCACGAATATAGCTTGGGTTAACTTCCACCAACAATTTGTTTATTACTTATATATTTAGTTTAGTTTAATAAGTAACATAGAGAAGCCCCAACATTGTCCTGGGTCGGTATATTTTAAACCAATAAACGCCTCACTGATTCGTGCAATTACACACCAAGTTAAATGACACTCAAAAGGGTTACAATGTGTGAGCAACTTTATAATATTACAGCGCCTTAATAATGCTTGCTCGTACACTCGTCAACATAATTGTTTAATATCAGCATTTAAAAAAACTTTGAAGATTTTGTGCAGTATGATTTCATTAATTCACAATACTAGATCAGTCATTCTCAAAGTGTGCTGCAGAGCCCTAGGGCCAAAATACTGCCAAAAATACCTACCAAAGGGAGATTATAAGGTTACATCTAAAATTTAATAACAGTAAGACGTACATAAACATAATTATACATACAAATATGACCTAATATTACATTGAAATAGTTTTAAATAAAATAATCGCCAAAAAAGTTTGAGAACCGCTGCAAATGCACTTTGTATTTGGTTCGTACTTAGTGAAGTTCGTTTATTTAATTAATTTAAAAGATTGCCACTTGTAGTACTATCGCGTTTAGTTTGATTACTTGAATCCGGCGCGACATTGCAAAAGCTTAATCGAACTATTTTTCTTTAAAATTAATTAATTCATATCTGTGATCTTAGACTTCATTATTATAAAATAAAAATAAATATAATAAATAAATACTTTATTGCAAAAAAAAAAACAGTTATATTTTTACTATAATATAAGTAAATATCTTTTTTATTATTATTTTATAGTAGCCTGGCTAATGACCACAATCATGACATATACTCGTAAGTGTATGTAACCGTAAAATAAATAAATATGAATTATAATAAATAAATAACAAAAACATTTTGTCACCGACTATACGAGTTAAAATGACGGTGCATACAACGGGCTCGTTGTTTTCCAAAATTACTCCGTTACTACCCCCTAGCTTAGTGACTGGAGACAATACGAACAATTAATGTGCAAATAATAATGCATGAATTGACTGATTCACTATAATCTTTGCAGACTTCTTAGTTGCACCGAGGCTTGTTTTTTAAAATTAGTTGAACATGTACATGAAAATATCTACAACTGATAGATCTTATAAAAAATGATTGTAGCTTGACTTGGCTAAGACAGTCAAAACTTGTACAAGTGACAGTTTTGCTAAAAACTCCGAGTTTCATAATTAAATTAACCGTAAAGCAGCACTGTAATTTAGCGTACAGTGAATGATGCTCACCAGTTTTGGAATAACTTGGTTATATGTTTTCCGTAACAAATAACTGTAACTGGTCCCGCGATGGAGATTATGAAGTCGATTCGATATCAGCTGCGCTACCCCATAAAAGGATTCCATAAGACATAATACTATGGAAGTAGCTGAAGTAAACTAATCTTGCAGTATCAACATCAGTGAGACGTCGCACTGTTTTAACTGCGTAGGCCGCTGAACTTAATTTCTTTGACAAAGATGAAATGTGAGGCCCCCACTGAAGCTTAGAGTCCAATGTGATTCCCAGAAATATGGTATCATCTACGACTGCAAGGTCCTGTCCGTTGAGCTTAATTTCGGTACTTCCTCTCTGTACATTTGGAAGGGAAAATCTAATACATTTGGTCTTCTTCGCATTGAGTACCAGGTTGTTAACCGTGAACCAGTTGTGTACCTCTGAAAGCGCAGTATTCACATCGTCAAAAGTATTCTTTTTCCTATTAATTTTAAAAATCAAAGAAGTATCATCAGCGAATAAAACAATATCCAGAAGTCCACGAACTAGGTACGGTAAATCGTTTATATAAACCAAAAACAAGAAAGGACCAAGGATTGAACCCTGTGGGACACCCATTTTAACCCTAGAGCCAGAAGATGTAGAACAATTTACAGCCACTCTTTGCGTCCTGTCGCTTAAATATGAATTGAGAAGCCCTAACGCATTATCTTTAATGCCATAGTAGCTTAATTTCCGAATAAGAGTCTCATGATCGACGCAATCAAACGCCTTGGATAGGTCACAGAAGATGCCAACAGCATCATGCGAGTCCTCCCAGGCATCAAATATATGTTTAATCAAAGCTACCCCTGCATCGGTCGTCGATCTACCTTTAGTAAACCCAAATTGTCGATCATGTAATAAACGATTACAATTAAAGTGAGACAACAACTGGTTTAAAATTATTTTTTCAAATATTTTACTAATTGCCGGTAAAACGGATATTGGCCTATAATTCGCGGGATCAGACTTACAGCCACTTTTAAACAATGGAATAACTTTACTAAATTTCATTAAATTGGGAAACGTACCCGCGTCGACACATCTATTGAAAATAACGTGATATGATTTATAATATAACTGTTGAATACTATTACTAATATAGTAATCCCTCCTATAACGCGATCTCATATTACGCGAGTTCATATCCCTCGTATACCACGTGTTTTGTACCACCATATAACGCGGGGTTTCCACATGTTATATTTCTGTACTGTGAAATTTATAATAATTTGTTCAATTCATTATCAATTTCGCGTCTTTTTTGCACACATATCGTTCATAACATAGTTTTTCATTAATATTCGATATAAACCCCCTTTAATAAGATAAGTTAAATGTGAATAACTTGTACAACACGGTATTGTAGCCAATCTACCGTGTTTAAAGGGAGTTTACTGTACTGCGAAAAGTATGCAATTAGAATATTTTGACAGATACCGAAGCTATACATATTGTTCAATTACATCACTCACTGTACTTACATATGTCTATAAGCATAGTTTTACAATAGGAAACAGAATTTATTGACTGTACAATCGTGCCTACCCGGGATAAAACGGCGCGTGTGTACGAAGGTTGTATGAAAATTTCAACATCATGAAGATCGTTTCTAATTTCCCTGTAGGTTAGAACACAGCCGTGTGAACGAAAATACGCGGTTACAATGTAACAGATAGTTTCCACCTACCCTCAAACTAATTTGTATGTTTTATATTTTTTATTACGTCATCTTACAAAAACGAACAAATAATTTGATTACTTAAAAACAAAACTACTAAACTAATTTAATTAATTAATCTAAATAAAACAGAATACGTTTTTTTAATATAATAAAACTCGATTCTCAAAATAAACATATGAGACACATATTATCTTATAATCAACACTGTCTCGAATAAATATGTCATTGCTATAAAATTGACATCAAAAGTCGTCCTAAAGGGGCAATCAACCGATTTCCGTCTCACGTGTGGTCTTCATCAAGCGGTATTGCCTGCATAAGGACGAAACCTACAAAAATATTTTTATTATGTCGGTGTTGGTTGGCGTGTGACGTCCTGCCACACACTACCGACCCAGTCGACAGAAGGCTATGATATTATCCAAAATAAAGTATCAATATAAACGCCCATTCTTCTTCTATTTATAGCATCTAGATCAGCCATTCTCAAAGTGTGTTCCGCGGAGCCCTAGGGCTAAAATACTGCAAAAAATACCTACCAAAGGGAAATTATAAGGTTACATCTAAATATTCCAACTAAATATTGCGTAATATTACATTGCAATATGATTATTCATAAATACATATAAATCAGTTTTTTATAATTATATTAAGGCTTTTTCCTTCGCCAAAAAAGTTTGAGAACCGCTGATCTAGGTAATGTAGACACACAGACAGCCTCAATATGATTCCTTTCTATGCAACAGAACGGTCGTTTGGTAAAAATATCCCTTGACCAGTACACCGTGAAGTAATGTTTCAAAGTGCGCGTTAGGGTACTATTGGGCAATTTCATAGTATTTTTTTTTAATAATTCGAAAGCTTTGCAGACATTGTGCCGCGACGAAATGAGCATAAATGCGGTTATAAGCCATATTACTGTAATATTTTGTATATATTATTTTAATTAAAGCAAAAAAAAACACGATTAACTTAAAAAATCTTGTTTATTTTTTGTTATTTAAAAATTATCATCTCTTAACAAACAAAGAAAAATCATCTACGGGACCACTTACTAGTAAAAATAAAGCCTGAAAAGTCATCTATTTGTTTTTTTTTTTTGTATTTCATAAAACCAAGCAAACATTGTCATTTCCATTTCAAACAAAGGCCTGTCCTTTATTGCCTCACATATAGTGCACGTTTTCGGACTAAAAGAAGACGAAAATAAAAAAACAAAAACACAACTGGGTCACCGAAATATGCCGAAAAATCTGCTAAAACACTAAATATTTATAGCGATAAACGATGAATCTAAAACCAAATTCACGGATAATTTCTAGTTATCTATCAAAATAATTACATAAACACAATGATAATTATTAGAAATTTTACTAGAAACTGACTACAAGTACACGCACGCACGCACACGCACACACATACACACACACACACACACACACACACACACACACACACACACACACACACACACACACACACACACACACACACACACACGCGCGCGCACGCGCGCACGAGCACGCATGCACAAGGTTAATACTGAAAGAAATCAATACCTACTATATCTCAGAAATGTAACAGTTTTATTAATGATACTAATGCTTATATATAATTGTTCTATTACCTCGGACTAACATTATAACAATATAGGTATAATAAAGCTTGGACATAACCAATGTCATTTTATGTTTTATGACGTAAGTCGAGGACTGCCTGTAATTACAAACATTAAACACAGTTTTTAAATAAGACAAGCGCCATCTACTGGTACAATTAAACAAACAACGTTCCCGGCGTCTTCTCCATTATATTTACCTCAATGAAGGCAAACAATATTGAACAATAATCCTTGAAAATTATATTAATAAATTACTTAAAATGCGCCGAAAACAATAAATATTTGCAAAGCTACAACAAACACAATGATTTATCGCCCCAAAGAAAATGTTCATATTAAATTTATTATTGGATGAAATACAAAAGCTAATTTGATTAATTCCATTGTCAGCACGACGTAGCTGAAAAAGTCATATTAAAGTGAGACTTGACTGGTCGAGTCTTGGCTTGATTATCCCATATCTATTTCCATATAGACAAATTCTCGCATATCTGAGGTCATTCGCGAACGATAAAACTAATTTAAAAGACCTGTATGCGGCTTACTACTACGTTTATTTAACCCGTATAAAGTCTTTTTAATAGTTTGTCTTGCCTCAGCACATCAGAAGTCAACAATTAATAAAATAAAACTAATATATAGAGACAAGTAAAAAAGGCAACCTTCAAGTGCAACCTCATTTCCCGGTTGGCGAGCCGTCCAATTTAGAATACTGTTACGCCCTGTTAACCCCAAAACGATTCGCCTTGAAGGTACGGCCTATAAACTTGATTTAACCCTTTCAGGGGAAATTGCTACTTTTCCTTTTATATAAAATACTAAAAAAATAAATATATTAAATTCATTTTTAGTCTCAATGAAGTCAAACAGTTCAGTAGAGGCGGGCTTTTCACTATACTTCATTGATTGTAATTTTAACACTATTTCTTTTTACCGCGCTTTAACAAAATAAAAAGAAATAAAACTATATAGCAATAAAATATATTTAAATAAAAACAATACAAAATAACAATCTAAATAAGAAAACGTACAACTAAGCATGAGCTGTGAACAGTGGGCTTATCACGAATTTTAGTCTGGTTTTCGAACAGAGTTCGCTTCAAGCGATTTGTATGGAAATTTGAGCAGCGCCACCGCGTGCGGATTTGGAACTACAATATTTTAGATACTTTTTGTTAATTTTCGAACGTCTCGATCTTTCGTTCATTTGATAGATTGCTGGTGCTCGTTAGTCGTTAGTAAAAATTCATGATCCCGATTGCTAACGGATCCGTTTTGCTTGTGACAGCTCGATTCGAAAGCCAGACTAAATTCGTGATAAGCCCACAGGTAATAAATAATAAATAAAAGAATGCAATTAGTTAACAAATTTAACAGTTAATTAAATCATACGTACAACATACTATTACCAAAGCTTCGTTAATTAAATACAAAATAAGACAAACTTAGGAAAATAATACAAAAACGTGACTCACATTTTCAAATGCCAATCAGAACTCTTTAAACTTACCCTATTAACGCCGTGGATTTCGAATTCCGAACATCGAGAATTTAATCCGATAAAAAAAGAGATATTAATATAATCATTGAAGATAAAAATATAAAATGTAAATTCATAAAACACGAACGAACGGTCGCGGCAATTAAGAGCGTTTTTTAAAACAAATTGATGATAAAACATTTTAAATATGATCGTAGCATTTTCTTTCTTTAGGGTTGTCAAATAAATGTATTAATATATAACAGAAACACTTTTATAAATTAAACAAAAATAAATAAAACAATAGAAATATAAAAACAAAAGGTTATGTATGTACCTATACATATAAATATAGTAAATACATACCTATTTTATTAATTGATTTTAACATATTAAAATAAAAATGTAGCAGTTATTAATTTTAAAATACATATGCTGTAACCCTACATATGATAAACCATAATAGTGTGGTAAATGTTTATCATACCATCCCATCGAGTCATTAACTTAACTTAAAAAATCATTGTTTCACATTCGACCTTTAAATTGAGACCTTTATCTCGTATTAGAATTAAAAAGCATTAAGATGATTTTTGTAAGTGTAACAGTGTATGTATGTAGTATGTTTTTATACAAGATTATATTTTTTTTTTTTGAACGCACTTGAAGAACCGAATTTTGTTTCATATTTTCATAGAAACAGCGAATTCAGCTACATTTATAATAATTGTTGATTACTTTTCTCTGATGCATGATGATTACCTCAATATAATTATCGAAGTTATATTCACAGAAAGACACCGCGTTTCTCAACAGTGAGCATAAACATACAACTAATAAAAAAAGGGACTAAAATAGAGACCAAACGAAACTAATCCTTGTAAAAACGATACAACATTTGGTAAAGAGAAAAACCAACATAAATCCTAAATATTATAACCAAGAAATGATATTCGAGGCGCTTTAACGTTATTATATAAGCTTAATTTACTATTTATGTGTTTTAAAGATATGAAATATTATATACATTATATACATTACATACATTACCTTATACCTATATTATATTATATACATTACCTATATTATACCTACCTATATTATATACATTACCTTCACATACATGCAAGAACTATCAACTTTTTCTAATAATTTACTTTCTTACCTGAAAAAAAAAACAAATAAAACATTAATAAAGAATTCAAATTAAAATATTTTAGAGAAACTTATGTGAAATAATAAAGTGGATTAAAATGGATTAAAATATATAATTATCACAATGCATTGTGGCAATGAAAAGACAGGAAGAAACAAGAAAGATGACACTGACAGACTAAACGTCAAAACCTCAAATCTTCTTAAATAAGTATTTTCGGCTTGTTGAATTGACCGCCACAAGTACTCCCCTCTCGGTGAATTCAGAAGAATTTATATCCGGAAAGAGTATTCTGTGCCCATTGATATGTTGTTACTGTCTTGAAAATACTTAACACATGATGTTTTCTTGATGAACAAAAGCATGCTACGTTTTGATGTTCTGGATGAAAAAAAGTAGCATTTTGAGTTGAATGATGTTTTGCATTAACTGACTTAAGTACACGAACAGTTTGAAAGCGAAGGTTTGCATGTCCGTGGCAGAGTCTTCTGGCCAGCTAGTGAAGCGACTAATAATATTTAATAACATGTATAATGATTGGATGGTGGAAGAGGTCCAACAATATCCATAAATACATGAGAAAATTTGCAAGGCACAGGATCTTAACTGCCGATTCCGCTTCATATGTGTTTTGATACTTTTCATTGGCCATGTTGTGAAGAGCTGATTCTGTTAGGCATTGTAGTGGCATTAAGCGCCCTGTAATCACCGTATATTAGATGACGACCGAGGGATCTTAGAATGTCTACATATACCGAGCTCAAAATTTGCAGTTAACTTCATAACTTCACAAATTAGTGTATTTTCTGGTTGCGTTGTTCGAAAGTCGTTGGGTCACCACTTTTAGCGAAACTTATGTGATTTAATAATGTAGATTAAATTGATTGAAAATATAATTATCACAATGCATTGTGGCAATAAAAAGACAAGAAGAAACAAGAAAGATGACACTGACAGACTAAACGTCAAAACCTCAAATCTTCTTAAATAAGTATTTTCGGCTTGTTGAATTGACCGCCACAAGATTATCGAGACGATTGTACTCAAAATCGTTTCAAACAGTTTAAAAAATGAACTCGTGAAGGTTTTTGGTATAAATCACTTTCAACTAAGAGTTATTGTCAAAAAGCAAAATGGGTACTTTGATACACGTACATGCAAGTATATACTTATATGTAGATTCGAATCAGTTCACGTTGTAGTGATAATAGCTTGAATTGAGCTACCAGAAAAGTAATCCCCTAACCAATTAAAAATCTACGACCATCCATATCAAAGCAATCGGGAATGAGCCCATTAGTTTTCATATAAGCGACAATGTACATTGTACATATTTGGTAGTAAAAAACAGTTGAACCATGGTCTAGTATCTATCTACTAATAACGAAATGTGTAATCAGGGGGGTTACTCAGGTATATTAGAAGTTTCGCCTGTTCGTCATGAAGTCAATGTCAAATCCGTAATTTCGTGAATGATTAAGAAACGTGTGTTCTTGAGTAAGAAACGTCCGTATATTCGTCCGAAATTCGTGCGCCTGAGTAGTAGCCCCACAGTTCCAAGTTCAAAATAAAAAATCAAATGACACGTGTAAAAATGTCGCACAACCAACGATCTAAACTAAAGCATACATAGTAAAACCTTAATATTGTAAAACATTTATTTAAAAAACACAATAGAGTCTAAAATTTTAATATAGCAGGTACGGTGTACAAAAAAAGGCTCGAATACACATCCATCCAGAGAAAGAGAATATAAATCGTCGGAGAGGTGTACAGCATAAAATCTCGACAACTTCTCAGCTCGTCCTTTTTGTAGCGGAAAAATAAGACGCCGACTTCAAATTCAGTTTTTCATTGCTTCCGTGCCTTTGACGTCGGTGGTAGTGGTGGCAAAACAAAATTTTATATTAGTTTTGGATTAGGTTTATTCCCGATTTTTACGGCTTACTTTTTTATTATTTCATTCCGATATTGCTTTCCATCCGCTTTTCCAACGTCGTCACGAGGCATACTCAAACTCATAACTCATACCAAATAACTCAAGGACTTTGAGTTGATTGTTAGAAAAGTGTAGTTGCAGTCCTTGTTCATGACTCGAAAGTAAATAAATTTTCGTTAGTGGTAATTAAGAAATCAAAAAGCATTACGTCCACTCACATATGTCTTTACATGTACTTAAAATAATCAAATAATAAATCGCAAAAAAAAAACTAAATTAGCACAAATAATAATTATTTTTTTAAATTTCAACGCTACTATTACTAACCATACTTTTCGATATAAAGTGTGGCACCTCAGTAGTCATTCATCTTGTTACATCATTTGTTACCGAGCTCTGAACGCTATATACGCAAACTTCACTTGTGAATGCATAAAATAAATACATAATTTCTCATCAAACATTTAGTCAAATAAACAAAAGACGCTAGAAACTTCGCTTATAGTCACACGGACAAATGATTAACTGGAGATGCATCTAAAAACTTGGCCACTCAAAGTGTTAAATCGAAGACAATTTATCTAAAAAGAAGTCAAAGTTGTCGACTTCTGTGCCGTGTGTTCTGAGCCGTAAAACACCTGCGACTTCCACACTTGCATGTAAATTGTTTACTGCACCCAACGTACATACGAATGGAGATGACAAGATTTTTATTAAAAAAATATCTTTAAATAAAAACATAGAGTTAATTTTATGAGAAAGACCAAATCATATACTATGATTAATGTAATAAAATAAGTCAAAAACTCATAATACCGTCTTAAATAATTAATTATTGTGTGATATAAAATGCTGGCTGACGGACAGTATCCAGGAATGGACAGAAAGATTCTTACGATGTGCTCGGTTTTCCCTTTTTTCTACTGTCGTCTCCGGAGCGAACTTAGGTGCGTCAGTTCTTGCTAGTTACACCGGTTGTTGCCAGCCAGCAAAATAGATAATAAATAGGAGAAAAATTAATCTATGATTCTAATACGACATTTTAGTATTTTCCGTCAATCTTTGCATACTTTTTGTTTATTTAATCATTAACACTAGATTTGCCAAACCAGTTAAAATGACTGGTCTTGCAAGATCAAATTAAAATTCCTACTGCGTGTAACATTTTCTTTAATTCTTCTAATCTTTTTTAATTTATAACAGTAGAATTAGTTTTATGAATTTTATATTATTTTATATATATTTGTAACAAATATATACTTTTTTGGTTTTGGTAGAAATAGGTATATTTAAGCTGGTAAATCTAGTGTTAAAATAATAATATCTCCTCCAATAAATGCGACTTCATGTGACACAAGAGTCTAAGGTGCCGGCTCGTTGGCTTGCACAAAAGTATTTTCACAAATTCACAATTCCCTCACATTTCTCTCTCGCAAAGATAAAACGCAACATAAGCCGGTTAGAAAATAGTGTATTGCCGGACCGGAGCAAATTATGCGAGCGAATTCTCTTTCCTATTTTCACTGTCAGCTTTTCGGCGTATTTGTAAAATTTTATAAAGTTATTTTATATCAACAAACAGTGCAGCGTGTGAGCAAAATAAATACAAATATGATAGTTATCTACAATTAACTTTTAACTACTGAGGTGGGGGCCTCTCAGGTTTTGAGAAAATAAAATTCTTGAATTACTATTAATTAATTTGTTGATTTTTATAATAATTTTATTTATTCTTGCTGATTTATGATCTCGTGTGTCTTTTTACCAAAAACAACTAAGTATTTTCTAAACTTTGAAGTGATAGTTAATTATGTACAAATAAATTATAAAAAAATATATTTTATTTTATTTAAATACATCCACTGAACCTAAATATTAAACACTAAACCCTAATAATCCTAAAGATTTTTAAATACAAGCACATATATATACGGGTCTCTGAGGCTCCCACGTCAGTGTTTACGTGAAATTAAATCCACTTCAGTAGCTAAAGGTTAATGTAAAAAGCGACTGTTGTATCCTCTGGCGTCACCTCTCGACTAAGAACGCCATCTTTAGCGTATGCAAGAGTGGTAGGTTGACTGATGATGGAGGCATTAACTTCTGGAGTCCTGAGGTACTACATCAGAAAAATCCGCTTGGAAGTAGACAGGTATAATGAGTATATGTTATCTTCAAACTAATGTAATGGCCATTTGCATCAAAAGCAAGTTGACAGTAACTCATAATAATGAGTGAAGGCGTGACCAAATGCATGTATTTCAATAGTACGCTTAAGTGGTTTTATTTAGGATCGTTTGCAAAACGTCCTTGTTACTTTATTGTGCAATTTCTAAGAACACGATATGAAATGCACAAAGGAACTTATCGCTTTATGAATAAGACACTTAAATAATAAAAAATGGATGCGGCATTTGTCGGTTTTATTTCAACTTTCGAAGTATTATAATTTAATTTATATTATTCATTATAATTAGACGTAGAAAAAATCAGTACATCGCAATTATGTTTTATATGTTATAAACCATTTCAAAGCTACTATTATATTTTGTCTCTTTCTTTTGAATGGCAAACGAAAGTGGTCGAAACAAAATTAAATACCCTTCAAATTTGAGCAATGAATGACGCAAAGGAGAAATGAAGTTTAATAAAAATGCGACAAATACGACGTAGGTACACATTATAATAAGCCGTATAAATTCCAAGCCAGCAATGTGGTTCCAAATTATTATGATTATTAAAAAATAGATTATGGAGATTGCCGTATTTGATTTTATATACATATTTCAATTATACAAGCAAGTGTAAATTACCGCATCCAAGAGCGTCGATTATTTCAAACATCACAGATGCCGCTATTATGCACTGCATAAGATGGACCTGTCCAAAATAATTACACTTAATGGATAATCTAAACGTGATCTTATTGATCACCGAGCAAACTACATAGGAATTTAGGCTATAAAAAAACGTGTAATACAGCTTATAATCGCTCAGATGAGTTTACAATCACGAAGTTTATTGAGTTATTTATTGCTGTTAATAACAGTTTAGATTTCAATATTATTAGTTTGCGTAATTAATTTTTATTACGTAATACGTGGCATTAATAGCTACCTACATATGTAGGTACTATATACATTATATCTTGCCTACCTCATTTTCAAATCACTCTACTCCAATGCTCGACAGGATCCATTTCTCTCGTCAGATTCGACTGCTTCTATACCAATGCGGATCCTACCTCGACCAGCCAAACAGTCTTCCATCATTCATTCATCTATACTAATATTATAAAGAGGAAAGATTTGTATTGTATGTTTGTAACGAAATGGATCAAAAACTACTGAATCGATTTCAAAAATTCTTTCACCATTTGAATGCTACATTATCACTTATCAATATAGGCTGTATAAATTACAAGAAAAATTTAGCAGAGAGGTAGTAAGTAGACATCTTCTAAGAAAGAATTTTGCGACAGGAGTGTGATAGGCATGAAACGTCTTTTAACTTCATAGTACTTTACATCGTCATTACTACGCGAACGAAGTCGTTGACAACAGCTAGTATTGTATAAAATAGTTACATGATGATTCATAGGACTCCTACTGCTAGAGATAGGCCTTCCCCTATCGAACGCCAGTATGATCTATTGATGACCTCTCGCCTTTACGATTTCAATTACTATATTATATTTATTAATTATTTACATAAAAACAAAAATACGTCATGAAAATTTTAATATAAAAAAAACAAAACGCAAAATAAATTTCTAACAACTTTCTAAAAACCTCGACAATACATAAAAAGTTTCACAAGGTTGTTCATTTCACAGCCGAGTGTCACAACATTATGTCAAACGGTCATCATGTCAACTTGACAACCTGTCATCATTCACACGCCATGTCATCGGTCACACCGTCACAGTGCCCAACAAGTCGTTATTGTGTAAGTTTGACCCACTGTCCACTGTGTCATCTTGCACGCATAGGAATTTTTAAAAGATACTAGGATTCAGACGGACCTTAATGCAAAAGTACTTATCTTGAAAAGTCTTAATTCTATCTTTAAAATCACATTCTTGCCTCCGCCAGTAGAGACCATGGAGTGAAAATGACGTTTTTTTTTTGTTGAAATAATTTCAAAATATAATTATTTATATCATAAAAAAATCATTTTTTCAATGGTTTTAAATACTCAATACAACAACGAAGAATCTACATAAACAAACTAAGCACAATAACAACTTTAAACCGCTTTTCTGTAAATTTAATTAAAATTGCGATTTTGTAGATTCTAATATGTTTGTTTGGCTAGGGTGCTTTTCAGTTGATTCTAGGCTATATAAAGCTAAATAAAGTTATATTTCAATTGGATTTAGGATATGTATACATAAAACATAATAAACCTGCATAAAGGTATCTATGGCAACGCAGAAGGCATCAATGAAGTGTGATCATACTCTGCATTGGAATTTCTTGAACACGTGTCATGAAAATTGTTTCAGTTACTGATAATATTTTTAGAGATGAATTTCGCACGCAGTTTGGTGGGTTGCTAAATGAAATGTATTAGATGAAGCTGTTATCTTTAACAAGGACTCAAAAACTAGCAGTTTTTATATAAATTACTTGTTGATCAGAAAACGAACTTTGGCTAGCAATGTAATTTGCATGTTTAATGTATATTCCATGCAATTGAAAAAGACTTAATATAAATAATAGTTTAAAAGCCCCAAATGTCATCACAATACATTGGTCGGTTCAATAAAACTCACAGCGAACGTAAAATTAATCAAAAACGCAATAATAACACCCCAACTTTAGCAATAACCGATGTAGGGTAGTTTCAGAGAAACTTTCAAGTTTTTCCTGAGCAATGAAAAATGTTGGGCGGATTCTTCTTGTGGAGTGCGAGGACCATCTGATAAATGTGGGAATTGCTCACTGTTCCTAGAGCCCGCGACTTCGTACGTAATATATTTCAATTTACACCTAAGTCTTTTTAAATATATTTAAAAAAAAAAACTTATGTATCACAGTTCTAATTTGCATTACCTGTAACTAACAGCCACTGTGTCTCCTAACAATAGGTTGATTAAGAAATTAGTTTTAGTGATAAAATCGCCAATTGCTTTAAGTTCCTGTTTTGCGTATGAAATTGTACTGTCATATAATAGGTAGCTAACTTAAAAGAGTATATGCGGCTTATTATGATTCCTGAACAAATGAACAACTAACTCTCTTTCGACTCTGCTGTCTACTTTCGAATGGTATGGTTTTTCTCAATCTCCTCTAAGATAGAAAGGATTTTCCATATGACCGAACAATTTCAGCATCACTCTCCACTACTGTTTTCCAGCTCATGCATACTTCTCAAAGACCGCATTCATATGCGATGATAACTTTTACAATTAAAGCAATAACTTTAATAAAAAATACAGAACTGAAGTACCATAAAAAACAATTAAAAAAAATAATACTATGAAAGTAATTTTAAACCGTTTATTCGCTTGCAATTTTAATTGGAGTAAAATATAAATTCGTTTTTTTCATGAAAAAAAGTACTTGTTTTCTTTCTCGCCCGTGCCTCGCAGTCATTTACACTTTTTTTTCAATTTTAATAGACTAAAGAAGGAAAGTGTCCCTTTTATTCATTAAAACGTCTTAATTGAATCTATTTCGTTTAATTAACACCATTTTTTGTTTCATTTTTTTTTTTAATTCCATTTCTTATTTTTTCAATATCTCATTGTATTTACAGGTCTCTACTGGAATAAACGGAGACTGTGATACTCTAGCGATTAAGCCTTCTCTCCCCTAACCCCTCTCTACCACATATATCACTTTCGCTGTAACCGCTCTATAACTGTTATGCATGTATTGGCCGTACTTTTCACCTGACCCTTTCTATGCAGTAGATCTATCTGTATACATATATATAGCTTATAATATTAATCTTACCACTTATATATACACACACCTTAGACTTGAAGACGTTATTTATAAGTCCCTTATAAAGCTTATCTCACGAGATAATACGTGAATTCATTTTATACATAAACTATCACAAGTAGATACATTTATTAAAAAAATCGATTCGACCTAAATGCAAATCCGAAAACATAACCTACTTTAACATTACCAAGATTAAGTAAATAAAAAAAGAAACTAAATTTTCATTTAAAACTAGTTGCATATAACGCAGCAAGACATAATGCACCATTTGGAGTTTAAACTTAACAGACTGGTATCAGGTATTCAACACGCAACACAAGTGGAGCGATTTTTTAAAGAGTTGGAGATATTTAATTAAATAAACATATATTTTTATACTGCACTGAAATTGGAAACATATACCTACACACAATGTACTGACTCTAAACCAGAACAGCCTGTGTTTTGAGTATCATCAGAATGACCACAACATATAAAACCCAGACCCGAAACAAATATGAGTGCAACTCTTTGAATCCTTAAATTATAAGGTATAATGTTTAATACTGAGACTAATTATTCATCCTGAGATCAATCAAAGTACAGTAAGGCCCCGCTTTACGCGAGGGATACGTTCCGGAAAAAAAACTGAAATTCCCGCGACTTTAGAGATGTTGATGACTACATTATGTTTATACGCATTCTTTCGCGTAATGCGGGGCAATTGAGCGCGAAATTTGAATTTCGCATTATAGTGAAACCGCGCATTACGGAGTCGCGTAAAGCGGGGTATTACTGTACACATAAATATAAAACACATGACAGTTTATACTTAAATATTACGCTATTCGCTCCGCTTATGGACTGTGTCCCAAAAGAAGCGGGAGTAATCTAAGAGCACGTAGGTAAATCGTGATTCTATCCCGTTTACTGTTAGCTGAGAAACTTAGTTGATGCTACGGGAGTATTTATTATTAAAGTTACTTTCATTGTATATTAAAAACATAATCTAGATAGGAAAGCGTATTAGAATAGAAAATTAGCTTTCATTAAGCTAATCTGGACGGCGTACTGGTCTCCTCAAACCAGCATAACGGAGTTTGACATCTTTCTGCGTTAAAGTCATGACGTCTTAGATTATTTACAAACATAAATTAATTAATTTAAAGACTTAATTAACTATAACGTTTATTACTAAGTACATCTAAGACGAGCCAGTCATCATAAAGCTTTCGAAACGTAAACGCTATAGTAAGCCGCGAGGTCTTTAATTAATCAACTAATTTATTATTATTATAATTAAATTGAAGTAGTAATTTTTTAAGATTAATATAGTATTTGAAACTGTAATATTATTATATATGCAAATCGCTTGTCATAAATGCATTGGTTATTTGACTAATAATTTCAATTGACAATCGCTTTTTCTCTTTAACTCCATTGTAATAAAGGATTTTAATTTAATTTTAGAATGATTTTTATTTATTTATTATTTAACTCCACATACACAAAATTAAGTATAGTCGAGTACTGACTGAACAAACAGCGCATTCAAGATTGCAAATCCAAAGCTATTTTCGACTAAGACCACGGCCGCTAAAAATATATTACAATTCACTTAATAACAGCATTACCTATAATCTAATAATAAATTTCATAACAACAAAAGCGAAATGTTAACACAAATCGAAACAACAATCAATCACACAAACATGGCTAACATTTAAAAAAGCACACACAACTCTGTTCAAACAAAAAACTTCATTATAATACACAGGTTGTTTATTATTATTCTTAGAACTATTCCGCTGGAGCATAACGTCTGTTTGATTGAAAATTATAATACAAATTACTGCATATTCAAGAGTTAACATCCGTGAAGAGGCTTAATCGATATCACTTTTAGTTCAGTAGGCGCGTGTTTGGTCAATCTGTGTAAGCGTTCGTTAAGAATAGCAATGGTTCTCAAACTTTTTTTGTTGACGGAACCCTTAGACAGAGCCCTAAGATAATAAAAAACTGATTTATATGTATTATTTATTATTAAAATCATACTGCAATCTAATATTACGCTTAGAGCTCCGTGGAGCACACTTTGAGAATAACTGTCTATACAATCGTGTCTCAGAGGAGCATGAAGTATAAATTTAATTTATTTAAAAATGCGTTGCGTTATGACTGCACTTGTGCGGCGTACAACCATGGATGGATTATAAATTCATAAAATCAACTTTTATATCACAAAATAGTGTCTTTAACAACAAGTAACACCCTGTACAGAAAACAATCACAATCGGACAGTTTGCGTAATTGCAAGGCGTTCACTAATATCATGTAAAGATATGACCCGTAACAAAACAGACGGACGGACAACTTGCGAAATTTAATATGGATAATGTAATAATTGCATTTCGTCCAGATTGCTAAGATTATGGCGGTTCGTCCCTATGATGTCGAAAGCCATCGTAACTGGGGGGCTACTCAGGCGCACTTCCGACGAAAATACGGACGTTTCCTATTCAGGAACACTTACGTAATCATTCACGAAATTACGGTTTGACAGCGACGTCACGACGGATAGGCCACACAATGCTTATTTTACGGATATTTGGGAGGAATTTTTACGGGCTTATATGTCAAAATTCACGTAAGCTAGAGAGGTGACGGCCGTATCACGAAACTTCGGATATGCCTGAGTAGCCCCCCTGTAGCAGAGTGGTAACCGTGCCCAAGTATTCCTGACACCAGAACGAATAACGTATTACATAATAAGGAAAATTGATCGAAGCTAATTGACCGTCCAAAACATTTCCTTTCAAAAACAAGTCGATATCGATATATCACAACACTACTCATACTATTCATTAATATTAATAGTGATGTCAAACACAGAATTAACGTAAAATAAATAACTGCCACCAACTGACTGACTGCTGACAGTCTATCAGTCATCTACAACATCTGAGTCACGTCACTGAACCAGATGTTATCAACCTTTGACACATATAGCCGTCAAAACTGGCATGAGAATGACAAGTATCTAAATTTCAAACTATTTCATTATGAGTACAATTTTGTAATAAAACTTACGAACGCTCTGATTGGCTGAAGTTTTGTAAATAGAACGCAGTAAAGTTCGAATCACTCTACAGAAGCATTAACTTATACGTCTATATAGAAATATTACATAAAAACTATATTTTCACAGATTCATGTCCTTTCCGGGGTAGGCAGAGACCACGAAACACATTGACAATGTTGGTTGAGATCGTTTATAATATAACCTTTTGTAAGCAGAACATATGATCCAAATTTCTACTATACTACGATATATAACCCTTCTAGCTTTACTATCTTCTTTCAGCGCATTTTCAGTTGAACTTCAGTGAACAACAGACTTTCAAATGCTTTATTAATAAACAATATGAACTATCTTTCTTTAATTCTCAACGATTATATTGTATGTATTTATATTCTTCAGCAGTTCATGGGATATAGATTCTATTATAGGTACTACTATAATATTCCTGAATAGATATTCGCTAAAATCCCACTCTTAATAAACAATAATACAATTCGAGAACGTATTTAATTAATAACTCGAAAATTGATCAAAGTAAACGAATAAACTTTCCCAAGTTGATTTATAAATTAATAATTGAGATATAAATACATTAATCATTTTCCTTGTTAGCTAACGCTTAGAATTAAATTTAAGTTTATTCATCATTTATTATTGTGATTTTTATGTATTTTATACATAAAAAGTGTCTATAGAAGTTACGCTACTCACCGATAGGTTCGTAAAAAACAAAAGTAAACGAGATAATTACCGACGCATATTTATTCATTTTCAATAGAAGAGAACTAAAATAAGAAAAAAAAAATGAATTTCAATTTTGAAATCTACACATAAAACACTTCGGCGAACAGTTCAAGCGAAACGTTATAACGAGATCATTCGAGTTTTTGGGGTTAGTATCTATTTACACATTTAAATTTTGACAATTTTAGGACACTAACCGAATAAATTACATAAATTCAAATCAATAATAATATTATAGCTTTTTATTCTACTTTATTTACAACATACACCGACCATAAGTAAACATTTTAAAAACAAAAGAAGAGAATAGCTTCCTTCCGTGAACAATTGTGCAAACTGCAACCACGCATCAAACATTTAGATTGCTAATACCACTGTTAGTTCCTCGTATACTAAAAACCATTCCTTTTTACAACGATAAAATACACAATACAGAAATGGATAAAAATCATTAACTACGACCACTCTTGATTACAAATACATTTCGTTCTTTTAGTCTACCAAAACAAAACCATCATGAATGTCATAAAAATAATAAAGCAATTATTAGAACGATTTTTAACGTAGAAACGTTAATAATTGTTATTTACTTTTTTCTGAATGAAAATTCAGTTTTTTTGTTAATTATTTTATGTATTGGCTATGATTGGCGAGTTTCTTGTGGTCTTCTTCTCGTCATACTCCTTTCCAAAGTCATGGTAGAGCCTAACGATGAACAAGCGCACGCCTTTAGTGTCTATGCTAATAAGAGATTTTCATTTCATATCTCTGCCATTAACTCGAGAAACACAGTTCTATAAGATACTCAGAAGTGTTATATTTAAAATAGTATCACTGAAAAGGTACTACAAATAAACCAGCAATCATAAATATGCATGCAAATATCGATGCAATGATTGCATCTGCAATCTAGAATAGATGCATTGTTTTAACCTATAAATAACACTTTCAGTAACTAATTTGGACGAATTTATACGGCTTACTCTTTGATTAGTTTAGTTTCGCAAGTTTTGCGGTCATAAGAGGTAAGCTTCGATAACGCCACCATGGACATTAGGTCTAATGTACTTAAGAATATATTTTTATATTTATTTTAGTAAACTAGCACCAATAAAGCGCTTTTACTCCTTAAATGATATATAAATACAAATTAAACAAATTATCACAAACAATTTAAATTAGCTATTGTATCATATTGTCCATTTACATACTAATTATAATATATAATGTTTTTTGAGTTACATTATTGAAGTTTTCATACGGATCCCTAACGTTTTTGAAAATATTCTATAGCCTATGTTCATCAGGGATAATGTACGATTCTAATGGTAAAAAAAATTTTCAAATCGGTCCAGTAGTTCCGGAGCCTATTCAATACATACAAACAATCAAATGTTTCCTCTTTATTATATTAGTATAGATAATGAATCTACTATGACGTAGAAAAATAGCTGCTGTATAGGGGCATTGTCATCCTATTATATACCTAAGGGTATATTTACATGGGTCTATAATACTCGCCAATGGATCCCTAATCCGAACAACAAATATTCATATCTAGTTTTTATATCAATAAACTTTAAAAATGGCCAGAACAGTACATGGTATATACAGAGTGTAGTGTATAATATACAAGTGATATGTCAAAGAAACACGCTGTATAGACTAATTAACAAAACGCAAAAGGCATATGGCACCAAACACATTTATGCAAATTTATACTTAAAATCACACGGATTAAAGGTCAAAATAAGTTGAATATCTATTATAAAACCACGTATGTAGAAATTAGAATATACTCAAACGATATTAATATTTATTTCTAGAAGGATAAGGGTGAAAATACTGTAATAATTTTGAGAAAGTATGTTCTTATGAAGGGTTATTGGTAGGATGAAAGAAAATGGATGTCTATGACCCATGATGTATAAATATTTTCAATTAAATTTGATATGGTATTTGTCGCAATGCAGAGATTGATGATCGACCAATGGATCTAGTTTTATATGTCATTGGCTTATAAGTTTACGTAAAGCTATAGATTTACGTAAGTTAAGTAAATTAAAAGTGGCTGTTATCTTTGAGACTTTGATTCGATAGCAAGAATCGTATTTTTTAACTACAAATAAAATAAAATAAAATAGAAGAGCGAGATAATGTTTCATTCGTATGACATGTACTCAATATAATATATATGTCAAATTAAATCGAATATGAGATACAAATTCTTATATAAAAAACACCGCATCCAAAAGCATACTAACTAAAACTTTGCTCACTATTCGTAAAAAGACGTCGTCATCAGACCGTATTAAACACAGTGTCTGTCTGTGATTGGCTAATTATGTTATTAAATAGGGTGATTCGTTATTTCCTTTGTTACCATGGCAACGTCGTACGCCTTGCTTACCCCGAGTTATTGTTCACGAAATTTGTCTTACGAAAATTATCTCTAATTGGTACAGTCGGATGCAAAAGTTTTATACATTAAAAATATATATACAAATCGTCGATTCTATTTTAAGATGCATAAAAATACGAATCCAATTGTTTCCAAAGTTCCAAATAATATGTTAAAGATCGCACACGCAATGCATGTTTTCGTAATGCATACAACAATGCAACTTATGTTAATATGTGGAAGAGTCTATTCAATAAATTTATTTATTTTATAAAGCCTACCTACAAAATTACATTATGATTATATATTATAAAAAGGACTGCTATTATAATGAAACTTTGTACACATATTTTTGGAGATAACATAGGGTACTTTTTATTTAAAAAAATTATTATTTTTTACTATAGTTTCCAACTGACTATAGTTTCAGCTGTTTGGGGTCATATTGATTCATTTCTGTTGAAATGGTCTCTGATACTTATTTAATGACTTAAATGCGAGCGAAGCTGTGGGTAAAAGCTAGTATAATATATATGACAGAGAAGAGTAAAAAAGAATTGAAGATATTTGAGAATAGAAAACAAACGAAAGAGTACTCTTACTCTATATTGGGTGATACTATATTTTAGAAAAATTAATTTCAAACAACGAAAACAATTAAAAAAACAAATGAAAGATAAAAACAGATGACTTATTAAAATAGGAAAATCAAACATACGCATTATCTCTGTTTACGAGGAAAATAATCAAAAAAAAGTTAATACAATGGCCTTTGACGTTCGGCAATCTCTTTTTGATAGAGATCCCGTTTTTTAGATTAACAAAATAAATAAACGAAAGAGATCAAAGCTCGGATATGTCAAGAAAATTCGCGTCTCTTCTATACTATTATATAAAGAGGAAACATTTGATTGTTTGTATGTATTGAATAGGCTCCGAAACTACTGGACCGATTTGAAAAATTCTTTTACCATTAGAATCGTAAAAAATCCCTGATGAACATAGGCTATAAAATTATTTTCAATTGTTTTTTTTTAAGAAATATTACATTTTAAGTTCACACAATTCGATGTCTATGATATTTCTTCTTTTTTTTTTTTTGTTCCATTTTAAGGCAAAGGGATCGAGCCCATACAGCCAGATATATTGTATTTCACTTTATTTTAAGTTCACACAATTCGAAGTCTGTGCCTAATTTTGGCGGGCAAATGTGCTCTCAGTTTTTCAATTGTTTTTTAAGATATATTTCATTTTATTTTAAGTTCACATTGTAATTCATGTCTAATTCAATGAAACATTGACATACAAAGATGAAATTTGACAGGGAGGTAGTTTATAGTTAGTTGACGTCTGCAAAGTACGGATTTTGCAACAGGGCCAGATTAGGGAGTTGTAAGGGCTCTCGCAGGTTTGTATATTTTTTTGCTACTGGACCGATTTGAAAAATTCTTTTACCATTAGAATCGTAAAAAATCCCTGATGAACATAGGCTATAAAATTATTTTCAATTGTTTTTTTTTAAAGAAATATTACATTTTAAGTTCACACAATTCGATGTCTATGATATTTCTTTTTTTTTGTTCCATTTTAAGGCAAAGGGATCGAGCCCATACAGCCAGATATATTGTATTTCACTTTATTTTAAGTTCACACAATTCGAAGTCTGTGCCTAATTTTGGCGGGCAAATGTGCTGTCAGTTTTTCAATTGTTTTTTAAGATATATTTCATTTTATTTTAAGTTCACATTGTAATTCATATCTAATTCAATGAAAATAAAAGCGAAAGTTCTCTCGAAATCCGCTTGACATACAAAGATGAAATTTGACAGGGAGGTAGTTTATAGTTAGTGGACGTCTGCAAAGAACGGATTTTGCAACGGGGCCAGATTAAGGAGTTGT
>JAPWLS010002143.1:0-86770 GCA_028551675.1 Tineola bisselliella | reverse complement strand
CGGACGGGAGCGGTACTCCCTCTCGCCCCTGACTTTGTGGTCCTCTTCTTCTCCAGGTGCGCGCAAGACTTGGCGCCAACCCTGTGAGCCGCAGGTTTACCGTCCGCCGCGCAGAGCGCGCAGTGCGGATCCGCAGTGCACTTCGCAGCCTTGTGACCGGCCTGTCCGCATCGCATGCAGTCCGCACTGCGATCGACAGACGCGGTACACTTAGCGCCGACGTGACCGGGCCCGAAGCACCGCACGCACCGCAGCGGCGCGGCGCCCAGCAGCGTGACGCGCGCGCGAGTAGACGGCGATTTTCTGCCTTCAGTCTCAGGACCTCCCCGGATTCTGTGCACGCTCTGAGCGACTCTACGATGCCCTCGAGAGCAGCCGCGGCCTGCTTCAGGTCGCGTACACACCCGCCTTTGAGATTTCCCGATCTCAAAGCGATACACCGGATGAGTTCCACCTCTTTAGAAGGGCGTCCACGCCCACGCTTCACATCAGCCTTCGAGCTCATCCCGCTCGAAGGCCGAATGTGTTCCTCATCAGAGGAGGAACCCGACTCCTGAGTCGCGACGCGCTTCCGCAAATTGCGGCTGCGCGTATTCACTGTGCGAGGCATATCTGCCTCGAACTCCACATCATCAGAGTCCAAGGCCGACATCGTGACGACACTTGGCGCCACGTATCGGCCTCACACTCTAAAATATTCACTAAATGCTATTACAGCATTGGCAGAATAAAACTACTAAAATAAATATAAGAGTGAGTAAAAATTAATAAAAACACTAAAAAACGCGTCAATATAAACTTAAACTCACTCAACTACACTTAAAACTACAAATAAAATGGAATTCACCCACCAAATAAGTTAAATAACTCCCGGCGCGCGAATATTAAGTGCAATGCACTCAATACGTCACCGCTACGCCCGCAGAGCTACGCACTCAATACGTCACTGCTACGCACGCAGAGCTACGCACGAGCAGCAACGCGCTACGCAAAAATACGTCACGACCGAGAGGCCACACTAGGTAGGCCGCACGAGCAACGCGTCGATAGAATGTTCGAGAAACATTCCCGAGCGTTCGGAAGTGATCGGTAGCTCTCGCGTTCAACGGCTATGACAAGTACGTTAAAACACAAAGAACACGAACACTAAGCCACGCCCTAACCGCGCGAATTCGCGCGCCAACGCAAAACAACAATAATTGTCACTTATCGCATGTAATTCTAAATAAATTAGATAAAATTACAATAGATAAACACACTATATGTTATATAAACACTCACACGGCCTGCTGCACTAAACAAATTAGCGGTAAAACCGGCCAAAGAGCTCGCTATAAGAACCACGCACTATTCCTTCGACGATAACTTCCACAAAACTGCACAGAATAGCACAACACTGTTTCACTAAAGAAACTCAACCGTATGAGTGTTCAAACACAGAGCGCGGGGACAACGATGCGTTCGCTGCGGCGCTCAGCTCGCGACTAACCTAACCTAACCTAACCTAACCTAACCTAACCTAACCTAACCTAACCTAACCTAACCTAACCTAACCTAACCTAACCTAACCTAACCTAACCTAACCTAACCTAACCTAACCTAACCTAACCTAACCTAACCTAACCTAACCTAACCTAACCTAACCTAACCTAACCTAACCTAACCTAACCTAACCAAAGGTGTGTGTGCGATTCATACACGATAGAAGTGAAACTTCAGTAAATCGAGAAAAGAATATATATACCAAGGGTAGGATAATTACAAAGTTTATTCGTTTAAAAATGAAAGTATTTTGATTAATTTTAAAAGAAATTTTATTTAACATATGTTACATAATTTATTGCTCAAGTTCCATATTTTAATTTTATTTTCATTTTTTTTTAGTGGGGTGCCTTCGGAGCCGGCCGCGAACGGCCTCTTGACTTTTACATAGATTAGTTTTTTAAAATAGAATACGGAAAAAAAAAATTTCGGTTCCTGAAAAAATCCTGAAAAATTTTTTCAGATCTTGAAAGAGCTTATGATTCTGACCAAGATTGTCGTTTACACGAACTATATCGGACGTTTACTTTCGGAGATACAGCCAATAAGGCGAGCGGCGGACCCCCCCCCCCCCCTCACCCTTGTATCAAAAATCGCGATCCACTTAAGGGATATAGTCATAAAGGCGAGCGTCGACCAAAGGTCCCCCCCCCCCCATTTCACCATCCAAAATCATTAAAAAAAAATTTTAAAAAATCCTGAAAAAATTTCAGATGCTGAAAGAGCTCATGATTTTGATCAACATTGCAGTTTACACGAACTATATCGGAAGTCTACTTTCGGAGATACAGCCAAAAAGGCGAGCGTCGACCGTGGGTCGGCGCGAGCCGCCGATATACCACCACCCCCCCCCCACTTCCTTCATCCACCAAAAATCGCGATCCACGTAAGACATATAGCCATAAATCGAGCGTCGACCGAAGGTCGGCGCGAGCCGCCGCCGATCCCCCCCCCCCCCCCCCCCTCCACACCCCCTCTCGCCATCCAAAATCATAAAAAATAAATTTAAAAAAAAAAAAAAAAAATTTTTAATACAAAAATCGAATAGGCCTCCAAATTTCGATCAGAATAACCCGTTACGCGGTCGCGCTGACGTCATCGGTTGTCGAGATATCGCAAAAACAAATTTTGAAATTCGCGCGCGAAACGTCAGATGTTTACCTGTCGTTTTTTCCGTTGCATCCGGTTTGAAATCACAACGATTCTAAAGAAGTTTCACTTCAAAAAAAAAACATTGTCTATGAATACAAAAATGTGTACGGCCACGCCCCAATGTTTGATGTTTTTGTCTAATGTTTGGAAGACAGAGGAGCAGGAGACGCGGCTGTAGTCACCCTGCAACTACCCTCATACATTGACTATCCAAGTCACTTATGCGTGCCTCAGCCGCGTCAATTGTACGTGCACCACCTTCCCGAAGATTGTGAGGAATGTTAGGGAGCGAATAAAAGGCAAGTATACAAACAAGATAATATATTTCAAAACATCAATAAATGATATATATATACCTCAATGAGATATACCTCCACCTCCGCGCATACATTACACTTTTGTAAATACATTTAAAAAACACACAATTGTGCGCAAAAATTAATGAAATAGTGATAATATATGTATATGTAGACATAGAGGAAGCGATCGGAACTACACTCGACATAAACGTCCGCGCGGAGATGGCGGAAGAGTAAACATTTGGTGTATAATTGTTACATGTCACGCGCACGCCCACAAAAACTAAGGGTCCGAGGGGTCACAATACTAAGGTCACGGGACAATTTGGACCCTGGTTCTACTAACACTAATAAAATAAGGCAAACGGAGGGAACGACCGAGGACGAGGCACTCGAGGGGACACTACACGCCCACCGGGCACGGACTCTACACGCCCGCCGGACACAGACAGGCCAGCAGCGGGCGTCGCGGTCGCTACAACACGTGCAGGTTTTCGCAGGACCGGGAAAGGGAGTCTCGCGCCCACACCCGCGTCAGCAGCCCGCGCACCTGCAAACACACTCATCACGCATCCGATCGAAATTCACACGACTGCCGCGCGACGCCTACCTTGACGCTGGCGGAAAGGCGCGTACGTTTCCGTGGAGTCGAGTTGGCGGAGAGGGGAGCTACACGGGGCACCACCGGCGGCGGGGGAGTCGCAGGAGGAGAGCGCGGGCGTCCTCTGCGGGCACTGTGAACACATCGCGCGAATCGCACTGCTTGTACCATATTCCCGAGGGCCGGGCGCTCGTACCGCTTGTCCGTCGCTTGCTTGAGGCGTATCTGCGTGAGAAGACCAACTAATAGTTCGTCGACGTTGTGGTTGATGCCCACGGACGTCTCTATGAACTTGCACTCGTACTGCGTCGCAAGCGCCTTCCCCTCTGCAATGAGAAATGCCAGTGTGGTGTCACAGTGGGGTTGCGGGTGACGCATGGTACTGTGCTTCTATCTCACCCTCGGTGGAGACTTCCCTCGAGCGCGCGAGATCCGCCTTATTGGCAACCAGGATGACGGCGGCGCCTCCCGCTCCTGCTCCCAGCGCTCGCAGTTCCCGACCCGCAGTTAGCACTGAGCCCCGATCCGCACTCGAGTACACCACGCAGTAGCCATGGACACCCTCGGACTTCTGCTACACACTCGCACATCAACGCGCGTCATGTGGAGCTCATGCGACATATATAGTATACTCACGACAACTTCGGACGGAGGGTTGTCCAGGAACGTGATCTCGGACTCCTCTCCCGCCAGCAGTACGCAGACAGAGCGCTCGCCGGACTCGTCGTCTGAAAGGTGTCCGTGCGTCATCGTGGCATCGTACAAGAGTGTTACGTCGTGCTCGCACTCTCACCTATTGAAGTGTCGTAGGCGTGGAGGTATTCCGACGTCATGAACTGACCGACCAGCGAAGACTTGCCAACACCGGGAGCGCCCAGCACCACTACCCGATATGAGCGCGTGCCCGGAGATGAGTCTCTGCGGACGTCGTTATCGTTTCACGCGTATTACATCATTATGGTGTTAGATAGGCTGTGAAGAATAGGTACTCACCTCGAGGAGTGTCTGGAGTGGCAGCCGGTTGGCGGGTTGTGCTCCGAGGAAGCGGACGACGCGACCGACGTGTTGGACCGAGAGCGCCGAGATCGCAGAGAGTCACCGCGGTTCACCACGCCCTTGCCTGCAAACGCACACATAACGCACGTGCTTCCACAATGGTTCGACGCACACATACCTGTTATACTAAAGTGCCGCAATCTGTAGTAGTCCTCCTCGCCGCCAGTATTGGGCATGGAAGCGACACGCGCCCTCGCCGGCGGAGACAGCAGCTCTGTGGCCCTCCGCGCCGCCTTCACCGATTGAGAACGCGCATGGTGGCCCACCCTACAAGCGACGTCCCCTGCTCGACTCGCGTCCAAAAGCGCGTCGGGCGGCGACCGTCGCGGGGGAAGCAGCACAGTGGCGCATCCGCCGTAGTCCAGTGACAGAGATGGTTGCTGCACCACGATGGTGGTACGGCCGGGGGGCGGCGGTGCGCCGGCTAGCGGGTTAGCCGTCACGTGCACAGAGCGGCGACGCGGAGAACACATTCTGTGGGCAGCGAGTGGTAAACGCGCGCACTACCATCTGCACCGAATTCTAGTGCGATACATACTTGGCGTTATTTTGTTTGTTTCGTGGTTCGCTGCCGCGTCGTTTTGGGGATATATCAAAGTCGAACCGGGACTCGTGTTTGTTACGTGCAGCTTTTGGTGATTTCGGCGGCCGGATGTCGGCCAGTCTGCTCGCGTCCGTGTCGACCGAAAGAAACGCGTCGTCGTCATCGTTGTCGGCGGAACGCTGCGTCTACGGAATGCAGTATCGGTTGGAGATGGGTTTTGCAGAGGCAGTGTATGCGCGTGCACCTCACCTGTTCATGGGTCGGCGTGTGCGGCGGCGAGAGGGAGTCATTGGTGACGGAGGTGAGGGCCGTGGCGTTGCTGTCGGTGCTCGTGTTGGCCGAGGTGGTGCTGCTGCCCATCACCATCACCTGTGCCGCAATGCACATACTAATTCGTAAACGACATCTAAGTCTATTTAAATAAAGAATAATGTAACATCACGTATCTGGACCACGCACAGAACATGCTGAGACACTACATTCTTCCACGTCACTCGAGGTATATATAAACACGCTCCTCGAGTGACAAGTCAGTTCACTTCAGTCAGCTCACATACAGTGAACCTAGCATAATGTAACCAATAAATAATATTTAAACCTCAACACTCTTTGGCTCTGATTCCTGTACCACCAAGAGAAACACCTTTAACAAATAACATGTGATTGAAATAGAAGAGTGGAGGGGAAGACTGCAACTTAATTAATAGAAATATTTGCTCACCAGTTGAACATTGACGGCGACAATGAAGGAGAAACACAACAATTACACATAATAATAATAATAATATTTATATTGTCGTATTGTTAATGTACTTAAGTATGATTGGCAGCAGCTCGGTGGCGACGTGCTTACTATACGGGAAGTCGAAGTGGTTCCACAGCGGATCCCGGACGGTGCGGTACTCTAGCACGCGGGGCAATTGCTCAGACAGCCAGGACACGTCCCGCTCGTCGACTATCATGTCGCCCCGCGCGGACACTAACACGACCGGTACAGAGACCGCTTTGAGCGAATACCGCACGGGACGCGCTTTTCCATACACTCGCATGTTGTCCTTGACACCGTAGTCTAAAGCCAGGAACTCCTCGCTGTTCAACGCCTGCGAGAAATGAGTCAGCGTCCTGGCAGAGGTTCCCGCGGGGAAATGTCCCTCCATCGCTCTCAAAGTCCGCCGCGCTATGGAGCCCAGGTGCGGAGGTGATTCCAGCGCGTATAGCAGCGTCTCGATGCCGCGCAAATACACCCGCGGCAAGCGTTCGCCCTCGCCAGAGAGCGCGTTCACGGCCGCCCTGAAGACCGGCGAGCGCGTGTGCATCATCCTAGTGGAGGGCGACAGCAATATCGCAACATTAAACTTCTTGAGGTATCGCGGCCTCTCACTGCACAATATCAGAAAAGCTGCGCCGCCCTCCGAGTAGCCAACGTAGTCGATGGTCGGTCGGCCGGTGTGGGTGGCAACGTAGTCGACGATAGCGCTCTGGTCATAGAGACCCATCTCGTGATATGAGAACTCCCAAAACTGCCGGTCATGGTCCGGGTCCAAGCGACGGTGTCTCCTACCGTGGTGGTTACCCCGCTGATTGCCAACCCACACATCTAGGCCGCGGTTGGCGAGCAAATACGCGAGTCCAGCGCTCGGGCCCGCGTCCACGAAGCACTCCGCACTGAGCAGCAGCCCGTGCATGAGAAGCACCGGCCTGCCGCGACGGACGCTCGCCGTGCGATTGCGGACACGATACAGTGTGAGAATATACCCGTCCTGAGTGTGCACCGTGTGCGTTTCACTGTGATAGCGATGTGCCGCGACCAGCTGCGGCAGGTGGCCGAGGGCATCCTGCGAGAGCTCGCTGAACACTGCGGAGGGCGGCGCTGGCAGACTGACCAGGCGTATGCAATGGACTCGCGCCACGAGCATCCCCAGCAGCAGTAGTGCGGCCGGCATAGCGGTTGGTGCGGCAATGCGCGCGCACACTCGCACCCAGCAATATATATACACAGCATATTGATGCGTACACATCTGCATACAAGTGGCATTAGCGACCTCACGCCATAGGCATACAAGGCAAATAGTGTCAATAAACGTTCACGGTCGCCGGTTCAAATCCTGATCAATGTTGTATTCTAAAAATAATTATCGAACCAGTTATGCGGCCGTAACGTCGGTTACTTGTTCCATCGGCGAGGTCACACTCGTGACGGGGTTGATATGCCCCAGCTATGCCCCGACTATGCCCCAGCTCGTGTGATGAAGCGTAGTGTCCTGATGACGTCGCGCTCCAGTGACCCACTTGCAATATTGATCTGTGCGGTCGTTCACCCCACTCTCGTCGCACGACACAAATGCCTTTATATACATTGTCAGACCAATATCGTTCCTATAGCATTGAGCATAAATCGCGAAATTGTTTGCGCAGCATCTTTTGGAGGCTCGACTCATTTCATTTCGTGCGAATTCATTCATTCATATACGTTATTGTATGTTGCATGATGCAGCGATGTGTGAATGCGATTTGACAATAATGTATGACGTCATGTCGCCTTGTGTTGCGCAGGACAGGGAGCTCTCTCCTGTGCAGCCTTCATCATTGGGCACACTCTCCTGCCACCATAGGTTTGCAGTTTCGTGATGAATAACGGATTAACAGACTTACTCCAAAAACAGAAAGCCAACTCTGACCTGTCTCTTATCTGAGCCTACCTTGTTGTTGTGGTGGCGCCGCGTCGCTCGGTAATGCAGCCGACGCAACGCCGAACCGGCGAGTCTCTCCGGAGACACGGTCATCTCTGCCACTGGGGCGGGGCAGGGGGTGCTGGGGGGGACCGCACACGCATCCGACTGAAAAGAAATCCAATATCAAAGTAGACCGTTCCTCCGCAGCCAGAGGTGCTCCCGTGACGTGCACTTACGGCGGGTGGCCTGTGGAGGGGCAGACGGTGGCGGGTGAGTGCGCTGAGTAGTCCCTCCGTTCTTAACTTTGCGAACACATCCTCTGAAACAATTCAATGCAGCAATGTCTACTTACTTTTGGCGACGGCCAAGTTATAATTAGCAAATGATGGGGTGCCATTAATGAGAATGCAACACGAACTGCAGCATTCTGATGATTACCCCATCCCCAACCCTTGCCCAGTGGCGCCCCATTGATGCTCAGACCTCACGCGATATACACATATATATAATATGCACATGCAGGAAAGTGAAACCAAATTATTTAAACATGACATTGTTAAAATAGAATGAAGGCGCCAATGGCTGTATAAACAAGATGCAACCGAGATGCGCACGCGCAAGGACCGATGCAGACGTCATTAATAATTAGGTATCGTTTGCATAAACAGCCAAGTTGAGTCTGAGATACCGGCAGAATAGCAGCAAGAAGGGGGCCCCTTGCAAGCAGTAAATGGCAGTACATAGCAAGTTGCAAGTAATAACCGTGGACGTAGCTCGTGATTGTGTGATTACATAAGGCATGAGATGATGAGCGACACTTGAATATCAATTTAAATAATTGTGCTGTCCCCCGCCAATGCCGCCATCGACCGGTTGCCATTCGCGTCGTGGTGCTGTTGGCGCGATGTTGTGTGCGTTCCTCGTGCTGTGCGTGTCTGCGGTGACGTCATCGCCACGAGAAGCACTCAATATTACTGCCGCGGCCGTGGAGAGCACCAACGCCACCATGGACAAGTGGATATGGGACAGCGGCACCACCACCGAGCAGCCACGGCAGGCGACCACTGTCGATCTGGATGACCGTGCCGCGTTCGACGGCGACAAGTGTCCCGGAAGGCGAATCAGAATAGGAAGACGTTGCGTCGAAGTAGAATAAACCACATGCATATCTGTGTGCGTGTGTGTGTGTGCGTGTGTGTTTGTGGCTGTGTCTGTATGTGTGCAAAGCTTTAATTATTGTACAAATAGTCGTATTAGAAATACATTATATTATGTTACATAGATATGCATGGTTTCATTACGCGGGTAGCATTCGTTGGCATGATGATGTGACAGCCAAATATTGGTAAATGCCAACACATAAAACGATCAAACAAACACGTGCAGTCGTCCTAATGATGCAGACATAAGTAATTTGGCTCAGGTATTGTTGTGTTGCAATAACACGGACAGTGGTGTGCGCGGCTACCATTGGTGGCAGCTGGCGGCGCCTTAGTGCCGAATCATGCTGCGGCCCTTTCATGCATTGTCATAACAAAAGCACAACTTACCAATTTTATATTTCCCCAGTATTGTACGACAACAAACACAAAAATCATAAAGAGGAAACATTTGATTGTTTGTATGTATTGAATAGGCTCCGAAACTACTGGACCGATTTGAAAATCTGAATTTGAAAGAATCGTAAAAAATCCCTGATGAACATAGGCTATAGAATTATTTTCAATTGTTTTCTTTTTAAGAAATATTACATTTTAAGTTCACACAATTCGATGTCTATGATATTTCTTTTTTTTTTTTTTTGTTCCATTTTAAGGCAAAGGGATCGAGCCCATACAGCCAGATATATTGTATTTCACTTTATTTTAAGTTCACACAATTCGAAGTCGGTGCCTAATTTTGGCGGTCAAATGTGCTGTCAGTTTTTCAATTGTTTTTAAGATATATTTCATTTTATTTTAAGTTCACATTTTAATTCATATCTAATTCAATGAAAATAAAAGCGAAAGTTCTCTCGAAATCCGCTTGACATACAAAGATGAAATTTGACAGGGAGGTAGTTTATAGTTAGTTGACGTCTGCAAAGAACGAATTTTACAACAGTGCCAGATTAAGGAGTTGTAAGGGCTCTCGCAGGTTTGTATATTTTTTTGCTACAAACTAGAAATTTGACGGAGAGGCAGTTAGTAGATTTTGCAACAGGGGTGTGGAAGGCATTTTCTGTTGACTGAAATATGAAACATCATTAAACTTCATAGTACTTTATATCTTCATTATTACGCAGACGTAGTCGCGGGCAACTGCTAGTATTATATAAAGAGGAAACATTTGATTGTTTGTATGTATTGAATAGGCTCCGAAACTACTGAACCGATTTGAAAAATTCTTTTACCATTAGAATCGTAAAAAATCCCTGATGAACATAGGCTATAAAATTATTTTCAATTGTTTTTTTTTTAAGAAATATTACAATTTAAGTTCACACAATTCGATGTCTATGATATTTCTTTTTTTTTTTTTTGTTCCATTTTAAGGCAAAGGGATCGAGCCCATTCAGCCAGATATATTGTATTTCACTTTATTTTAAGTTCACACAATTCGAATTCTGTGCCTAATTTTGGCGGTCAAATGTGCTGTCAGTTTTTCAATTGTTTTTAAGTTGCGTTATTATTTGTTTTTTGTCGTCTTGTCGTAATAACTGATTACAATGAATGAGGGAAATATGGGAGAAATGAACCCGAACAAACGCAGAGGGAGAAAACGGAAGAAAAACTTTTTAATGAACGCTAGAAAGTATGCTAAGAAAGGACAAATGGGTAGAGGCACTCAGATATCCGAGGAGTTGTACCAATATTTCGTCGGTATATTAGAGAGCATGAAGAGGGGCATCGAGAGCGAAGAAGAGAGGCGCGCGCTCGTCGACAACGTCCTCGAGCGGACCAGAGGCATCGAGTTGGACGTGATAGGCAATCAGCTGGGATGCAGAGTGATCGAGCTACTGCTGCCGACGTCGTCTCCTGCTCATCTGGAACGGTACATGGACACGGTGTCTCAAGACTTGAGACGTCTGTGCTCTGATAACTTCAGCAGTCATGTGATAGAGTGCGTGTTGCGAGTGGCCAGCGACAGAGCCACGGACGCCGAGTGCGATCAGGATCATGCACGTACGTGTGACGAGTTCACTCTAAAGTTGTCACGATATGCACTGAACAATTTGGAGGATTTTGTGTGGGATCGGTATGCTGATCACATTCTGCGGTCAGTGCTCAGGTGCCTGAGTGGCATCACACTGTTACCGGGAGAGAAGCCCAAAGTGAACATGTTCAAGGAGGCCGCCCCAGACAAACGAGGCATCCCACCGCACCAGACAGGGATGGAGTACAGAGAGAGACCGCAGCGGTACAAAGACATAGTAGTAGAGTTCGGAGAGCGCATCTCTCTATGGCCACAGTACAAGGATATGCCCTTCCAGAGCATTACCTCGGGACTCTTGCAAGTGCTCCTGTTTGCTGTCAACAACTGTGATAAAAAACTCACCAAGAAGTTGATAAAGTCTCTCCTCAATGACAGTTTCATAGGTGAATGCGAGGATGGGGGCTTGCCTCGGGTGTTCTCATGTGAGGCCTCCGTGCGGGTGTTGGAAGCTGCTCTGTATGTCTCCTGCCAAAAGACGTACACACAGTTGTATGCGGAATGCTTCACGGGAAGGCTGGCCGCACTGTCCACTGTCTCCATGCTCAACTTCACAGTGCAGCGATTATTTGATAACGTGCAGCAGAAGGAAGAGGTACAGCAGCTGTGCACGTCAGCACATTCCCTATGGCATTGTCCTGCATTACATCTGTCATCTATTTTAGTTTGAATCCATGTTTGATGAGATGGGTGACTTTGACGCGGTTTTGTCATCTGGCAACACTGGTGTGCTGGTGGCCATCGCCAAGGCGTCGCTTCGGCTCAAAGCGAGACAGACACGATATCTGACGGTAAGTATGCATGGGTGGGCAGTCTCACTGATATATCACAGTGTAATGCAATGGGATGCGGTTACTTGCAGCAATTGGAGAATGCACTCAAATGTTCAGACAAGGAGAGTAGTGAGTTTATTTCGTGTTGCCTGAGGTTGCCGGGCGTGGGCAGCGCCAGCACTTCCAGCAGCCAGCAGCTGTATGTGCACATCCATGGCTCTGTGATATTACAGACTTTGCTGTACTTCCAGGTATTATACATATCTGTGTTGGAGATTGATTGCTAACATTGTGTGACGAGCGTGTTTTGTGGCCAGCGTCCAACCCGCGTCGTGTCGGCCATGCTCTCGATGCCAGCGTCCGATCTGGTGTCCATATTCAGTGACTGCAAGGGGTGTCACGTCGTGGACGCTTACTTCGCGGCGCCATTCGTCGGGGTGAAGGCGAGGGACAAACTGGTGTGGTTACTGAAGGTTAGTTGTGGCTTTTGACATGATGCGGATGATGCAAAATGCTGTACATGCGTCATTGCTATTGCAGGGTCACTACCGCGAGCTGTCCCTGTCGCAGTATGGCTCCCGAGCCGTAGAGACAATATTCAACAGCATAACGACGGTGCAAAAGTGTCGGCTGATGGACGAGCTGTCTGAGAAGTGCAGTCTGCTGTCAGGGACGCAATACGGACGGCTGATCGCCACCAAACTCAGAGTGGACCTGTACAAGACATCACCTGACAAGTGGCAGAGTGCACTCGACACCACTGGCGGCTGCAAACCCATCTTCAAGGATATTGTCGATAATAAATAATATACATTGTTAAGATCATGTTTGTTTGTTTGAAGGCATCGTAAATGTAAAATAACATACAACAGCATTGTTCTGAGAAGATCATCATATAATAGAAATACAACAAAGTACAATGAATTCATTAAAGATACACTAAATATACTCAATATATATATGTTGCTGTCATAAACTAAATGTGCTAATGAAGTACAAGTGATGGGGATATGGCACAACAAGAAGCGATGTCACTCGGGTGCAATGATGATATGTCCAGGTGACATCGCACGATGCTAAGGCTGCAGAGAGCTTCACACTATCACAATATTCACTAACCAAACGCAGCAAGTACTACGCACTGGTCACACCACGACACTGTCCGCGGCCACGGACTCCCCCTCCGCCAGCAGCCCCGCGTGCTCCTGCAACAAACGCACGCACGTCATAGCGAATGTGACCCACTGCACGCACGCACGCACGCACGCCCGCGTCACTCACCTCAGTCGGCGGCGGGTTATACATACTCTCGTACACAGGATTCGCAAAATGGTTGCCGCCGTTCTGCAACATAACACACATCACACACCCGATGCACAATCATGCCCGTAATGAGCCAATCAATAAACACCGACCGTGTGCTGCGAGTCATCCTCCTCGTGCGGCAAGTACATCGGATTCGA
The DNA here is from genome assembly GCA_028551675.1 of Tineola bisselliella. NCBI lineage: Eukaryota > Metazoa > Arthropoda > Insecta > Lepidoptera > Tineidae > Tineola > Tineola bisselliella. The sequence continues at coordinate 73,476 of JAPWLS010002143.1, read as the reverse complement.
TATCTCCACATTGTCAGAGAGCCGCAAGTGGCCGAACGCGCGTCTGTAACACACAACACATGAAGAAGACGTCTCTCGCGCGGCCAGTGGTGCCGCTGACCTACCGCCTGTGCCTGATGAGCCACAGCAGCGCCAGGGTGACGGCCGCCACCACGCCGAGCACGGACAGCGCCAACCAGGCCCCCGACACTGCGCCGCCCTCGGCTGCCCCGCCTCTGTTGCATACAATTGCATGTTATTATGGTAGTTGCAGCCGCGGCAAGGTGGTACACTGTGCAGGCGTACTGACACACAGAGCGGCTTCCCGAACACATCGATACTGCAAGTGGCGCCGGAGGGACAAGCTCGGCACAGACTGCGCGCCGAACACTCCTTCTCGACGCAGGCGCAGTACGCGGACACACCTTCCTCTGAAATACGAAAAAGTCACCGGCTGTCTCCAGTGATTCGCACGACGCGATGTCTGCGGTGTCTGTCGTTACCTGTGTCCCTCCAGACGCAGGCCGTGTGCGGCGGACACCGCGCGTGCTGGCAGTCGTTGTCTGCGCCCACATAGCGCTCGCATCGGCGACCGCCCCACGTGGCCGCGCACACGCACACGCCGCTCGGAGTGCACGAGCCGCCATGCTCACACGAACACGTATCATCTGCCAACAGTGTTCGGTCATATACGTTCGAGAGAGAATCCACTTAGAATGCTATTCTTGTTCTTTGCATTGCAGCATGTACTTTAACTAATATCATTTACAACAATCATATTTGTTAACAATGACATTGACCCCAATAATGTGCACTCACTCATGAGGCCCGCGTGTACGACCGCAACACTGCGCAAGCCCAGAGGCATTGGCCGGTGCCGCGATGGCGCAATATGAGGAAACAATGCGACTTCCTCATATCGCGGACAAGGACGATCGTATTTGCCGCGGGTTTTTTTTTATGTATTTTGTGTGTTCTTATGTTAATTAGTGCCACCACTCACCGCGTGCTGTCGTATGAATGCAATCATCACTGACGCAAATCTCGCATTTGTCACCTGACGAACAATAAACAATGCATTCAGTAATGTAGGCAATATGGAACTGAGAGCAATTATGCCACATACCCGTATAGCCCGGTGTACATGCGCACACGACGGGGCCCCTGTTCGGTTCCGGTCGCACACAAGACCCGCCGTGTTCACAGCGACATGTGACCGGTATCTCGCATCTCTCGCCCGCATACTGAGATATGCAAACGCAGCGATGGGACACTGCACCATCCCGGCCTGGCACCGACACGCACGCCCCGTGGCCGTTGCAATGTTCTGGACACGGCACGGGAGCAATTTGGGCCCGACCGGACGGGACCGTCGCGGCCGAGGCGACGGATGATACGCAGCGTGCTCCCTCCTCGTGCGTTCCGTCCGGACAGACGCAGACGGTCCCGCTGCCAGAAAGTAGGCACAGCGCACTCGATTCGCAAACACCTCTACCGTCGCCGGACACGCACGGGTCTGCAACGACACACGCCGCATGCGGTCACACATATTACGCAAACGCATTCACCAAGATCGTACCCGCTCGCACGTCGGCCACATGATGCATGACGGCGATATGTCCCACGGCGTGTCTCGTGCGATGCGTCAACGGCGCGGCATCGTCGTGGCGCCGTCTCCACAGCCCCCCGCACGAAGTGAGCACCCATCCGGCAAACACGGCCACTCCGCGAGGCACGCATGGTACATCGGCTGCACCTGCAACGACATGCGTTATGCTAAAACGCAACAGCAGATTACATCGTGACACAATGAGATACGGACCATCATCGGCCACAGTCGCCACCAGCTCGGCGGGTCTGTCTCCCCTGAGGTCTACGGCCAGTATCTTTCTGGCGGCGGAATCCATCACCAGCAATTTTCCAGCAGGAGTGTCGAGCGCGATCACCGCCGGCCGCCGCATCCCAGTCTTGTACACACGCCGTACGTCGCTGCCGTCCATGTAGGCCGCGTACACACCCGGCACGTATCCCACGTCGCCCCAATACAGCCGCCTGATGTAGACAGCGACCGTAATATTTGTGTGGAGGCGCAATCAGCACGACAACGTGTCAGCCGGTTATCGCCATGTTACCTGCTTTCCTGATGTAATACAACGTTGCTTGGCTCGAAATCCACGCCGGAGTGTATGGTAGTCCTGCTCCGTCCGTCCAGAGTGAACACATACAAAGCGCCGCCCGACGCAGAGCCGGCGGAACCGGTGTCGAATGCAGTGTGTCTTGCCACGGTCGCGTACATGCGTCGTGTGCGGGTGTCCACGGCGATGCCACGCACGTCTCCAACGTTCGCTATCTGTATAAGGCATCGTCGGTGTCATGGTGGGTCAGCGTCATGAGCGGCGGTCACGTGTCACAAGATGAGAGCCCTTCTCCCGCACTCACCGTATGCGTGACGCGTACACGTCTCTCCCCTGTGAATGTGCCCCGCCGCAGCATCCCACCCTGCGTTCCCTCGTCGCCCCACCATATGTTCCACTCACTCCCCAACATGGCCGTTGCCACTGCTGTCACGCGACTCCTGCGCGATGCAATTATAATAATAATGAAACGATACATACGTACGTACGTCGTTGATATATAAGTATACATACGCAGTAACATTAGTTCCATAGTCAACATCGAGTATCGTCGGTCCCTTGTCCATTTTCTTCCACTCCCAGAGAGCGAGCCCGCCCTCCACGCTGACCAGCAGCTGCGGCGATGGCCCTGTGGCATATATATGTGCTGTGTAAGTTAGGACGCACACACCTGAATGCGCCTGAATGCACCTGTGTGCCACTTGCCTAATGGCTCGCAGACGTGCTTCCCCCCACTCATCGTCCTCATCTTGAAGCCCTCGTCGCATCTGCATCACACCGAGACAATCACTTCAATGACTTATTGTTAGCAACCATGAATAGTAAAACTCCAAGTGATACATACTTGCACGTGTGTGTGTCGTTGTTCGTCGACACACATATCTGGGAGCAGGTGCCATACGCGCACGCCTGCGCCTGCGCACTCGCTGCCAACACAATATAAAAGTTGATTAAATACCCAATGTTTGTGAATGTGCTTTGTGTCTCTCACTCACCAAGGCACAGCAACGGGTCGTCGACGCATCGTCCGTCAGAGCACCGCAACTGCTCGCCCGGACAGCGGCCGCGAATTGAGCCTGCGGTAGCACACGATATTAACACAATAGCACTGCAACATATGCGTATGACGTATACAGCAATATTACATAATACTTGCGACTCGTCCTCCCCTCCCGCGCAGTGATCGACGCCATCGCACAGCAGGTTCTCAGTCAGACAGACGCTGTTATGACATCTGGAACACATCGGCCAATGCACTGAAATTGCAATACCTGCTGCTGATGCGTCAACTGCAATACCTGAACTGTTTCGGGTGACATGCGAGCGTCTGACAGAGAGCATCGGTCTCGTCGTCATGAAGACGGCAATCCTTCAATCCGTCGCAGCGCCAAGCCGGGGGCAGGCAGCGGGAGCCGCACGGAATGGCACCAGATACGCAGCGCGATACGGGACCGGTAGTGCTCTCCGGACACCGGGACTCGTCCGACTCATCCTGGCAATCCGGTGATCCGTCGCACCACCACCCGCTGCGCACGCACATTGTGTCAAATTATGGTCGGACAATGCATAACCCTCGATAGCAACGTGGCATACTTCGGCACGCAATGCGCGTTGTCGTCGCAGGCTGTGTGGGACGCGGGGCATACGTGGCCGCACTCGCTCTCGTCCGACATGTCCGAGCAGTCCCTCGCGCCGTCGCACACGGCGGACCCGCGGACGCATTCGCCGCTCCTGCACCTGTATTCGGACTCGGAGCAGTTTCTCGGAGCACAATCCGCCTCGTCAGCGCCGTCGCCGCAATCGTCCTCCGAATCGCATCGCCAGCGGCCGGGGATGCACCTGACCCGAGTGACACAAATGAACACGAAGCGCGTGAAGGGTGCATGCCGGCATCAGTACATACTTGTGCGTGGGGCACCTGAAGTAAGTGGGTTCACATCGCGGCGCCGGGCGGGACTCGCAGTCGGCCTCGTCTTCTTCCCCCGGACAGTCGAGCTCATTATCTGCAAAGAACACCGTGAACGAGGCGGGATTCCGACAACGAAGCCGACAACGCCTGCTCCGACACATACCGCATAACCAATCTCGAGGCACGCAGCGGCCAGAGCGACAGCGGAATTCGGCGCGGCTGCACTGCCGATGGAGACACACGTCCCCTTCGTCGCTGCCGTCGCCGCAGTCGCCATCCGTGTCGCACACCCACATCATCGGGATACACCGCCCGTTGGCACACTGGAACTGAACGCGGGCGAGCAAGTGATGATGCGCGGAAGAAGATAAGTAGTCAATACGCAACTAGAACGGTGTCTTACATGTTGCGGGGGACACGTGGGAGGAGGACAATCGATCTCGTCCGCACGGTCGGGGCAGTCGTCGCGTCCGTCACACCGGGCCGTCGCCTGGATGCACCGCGCGGAGTGGTTGCCGGCAGCGGGGCACTTCCACTGCGAGGAGAGGCATGTGAAGTGGTCGCAGTCCCTCTCGTCCGTGCCGTCCTGGCATTGTGCATTTCCGTCGCAGATGGCCCCTGGGTACAGACACTGCCCCGCGTCACATTGGAACTGCCCGGGGGAACACCGGAACGCCGGACACGACGCCGGCTCGTCGCTACCGTCTCCGCAGTCGTCCTGCAACGAAAGAGATGACGAGAGGCCCAGACGCGTCCCTCATAGTCCGCGCGGCGCCCACCTGCGTATCGCATCGCCACCAGAACGGTATACATTTGAGAGCGTGTTCACACACAAAGTGAGCACCGGTGCAGTTGGGGAGGCAGGAGCGGCCGTCTTCGTCCAGCACGAAATGTTCCGGACAGGCGCAGACCGCCTTCGCGCCGAGCTCCACAGGGGTGAGCAGACAGGTGCCGGCGCATCGCAGTTCTCGGCAAGCGTCCGTCAACTCGGGCATGGGAGGCTGACGCGAGGGATGGTAGACCCTTAGATCCATCGGCTTGTGTATGGTCGGAGTGACAACGTAACAATCGTGAGCGCCGCCCCAGGACTCCTCAGGGTCGCTCGTGTTCGCCCTGCTCCGCAGCAATCGCTGATATCGCTTGATCGACAATGGGCGTCTCCTGCACGACTCCACAGAGCGCGTCTCCCAGTCGCTCCAGAACACCCTATCCTCCCAGACAGCCAACGCGAACACGTGATGCAGTCGCAGCCACGGCATCCGCTCTGAATGCAGACACACTGTCACCGACGAATTCTACGTCTTCTACGATGACAAGAACGCGTGCGATGATACTGACCTCTCGAGAACAAGGTGGTAATGTGCAAGGTGTCGAGGTCCATAACAGCGATGTAGTCCTCCCTGGCGTCCGCGAAGTACAGTTCCCTTTGGGAAGGCAACAGCGTGAGTGCATTGGGCCACCCGAGCCCGCGGGCGGTGAGCACCCGTCGCTGCGTCCCGTCCATACCGGCCCTGCCGATATGCGCACGCGCACCCCAATCGGACCAGTACATGTGCCCCCTTTGCGGATCCAGAGCCAATGCCCGGGGTTCATCCAGGCCGCCTCTCAGTAAAACTTTGCGATGTCGTCCGTCCAGACGGGACACTTCAACCGTGTCCGAGCCCTTGTCGCACCAGTACAGGTTGCCAGCTACCCAGTCCACAGCGAGACCGTCCGGGTTCTGCAGGGAGGAGGAATGCAGCACCTGATGCTTGGAGGAGAAGCCGTGGGAGGCTCCGCAAGTTCGTCTGATGGAGCTGCCCACCCTTGTCACGTCGCTCCAATACAAGCAACCTGCGCTCCAATCTATCTCAAGCGCGACTCCGTTGGTGAGATTGTGCACCAGCAGAGACGTGGCCGAGGCCGGCGACAATGACGCTTGACGAATGTAGTATCGGTTGGTGAAGATGAGCGTCGCCGTCACGTCTGATGTACAAGCACACGCACAGTTATATGGTCACGCGTCCAGGATATGTTCCCGGAGATGATACTCACTCGATATCGGAGAGCAGCTGGTGCCGTCGTCCATCAGTTCGTATCCTTCGTCACACGAACAGACGAAACTGCCGATGGTGTTCCTGGCCACATCAAACAATCACAATATTAAAATCACAAAGAGGAGAGAGAGAAAGAGACGCGTGCGGGTCATTGCTGTCACCTGCATTGCTGCTGGCAAGGACCGTCTTCGGCGCACTCGTCCACGTCGCCGCAAGAGGTCATGTCTTGCTGCAGCCGGAACCCTTCCGCGCACCAACACGAGCGGCCCACGGCAACGTCGGTGCATCCGCCGCTGCAGCCGCCGTTGTGGTTAAGACACTCGTCGATACCTGCTCAAGTGACATTTGTATTATAGCACCTCTCGCCGCACTGCACCGCTCGTGACACGCACCGCATCGTATCTCGTCGCTGTTGTCTCCGCAATCGTCTCTCGCATCGCACAATAAGGAGCGGCTCACACACCGTCCCCCCGCACAGCGCCAGTGTCCCGCTTCGCAAGTGTCTCCCGCCACCACGCTCAGCACGGTGGCCGGCGTGCCCACGTCGCGGTGATATGACGCTGCAATCAAACATGGGATCGCACATCGCTCGCATGGACGTGACGCCACGCCGCACTCCACTCACAACACAAATCCGGGTCCTCGTCCCCTCGGCCGCCCTTTCCTCCGCAGTGAGGTCGGCCGTCGCATTGCAACTCCCGTGGCACACACCGGCCCCAGCAGTTGACTGCGGCGGGCAATCCGGCACACAACGCGGGCGCGGGCGACGAGGTCACCGGGGGCGCCGGCGACGCGGTCTCGACGGTGGTCGGTGGCGTGGTGTGCGGAGTGCATCCCGGAGGCTCATCGGATTCGTCCTTGCAGTCGGCTTCTCCGTCGCAATACAAACTCTGACAAATGATGGGCGTGAGCATCATCGCGAAGGACTCATCACGTCGTCAGCGATTTGTTCACCTTATCTCTGCAGATGGCAGGGGAATCTCTACAGCGGAAGGCGTCCGGGCCGCAGTCACATTTGAGCTCGTCCTCACCAGTCGGGCACTGCGGTTCGCCGTCGCATCGGAAGGATATCGATATGCAGGATTCGTCTCCGCATCGAAACTCGAAGTCGCCGCAATGCTCGTGAATGAATATGCCTGGGGTTCCTGTCACGCGAAGTACCACATCTGTCACACACGTCACGCGTGACACGCACAGTCGCCCCGCTATACTCACTGAACCGCTGCCGGCAGTGGACGCTCTCATCGGATCCGTCGGCGCAGTCCGTTCTGCCGTCGCATCTCCAGCTCATAGGGATACATTCCTGCACAGTGATGCCGGGCAATCGTCCGCACGCGAACTGCGTATAATCGCATCCCGAGCTCGCCGTCTGCTGCACAGAACTGAGCACTGTAGGCCTGACACCGGGGTCTGTAACGCTGGAATCGCAATCACCGCCAGCCTCGCAGTCCTCGCGCGGATCTCCAGCACAGCTCCTCTCGTCGGAACGGTCGACACAGTTGAACACTCCGTCGCATCGGGTCGCGATATCGACGCAGAGACCGTCTCCGCATCGAAACTGTCGCGGACCACAGTCGCAGTCCTCTTCGTCGCTGCCGTCGTCGCAGTCCCACTTGCGGTCGCAGCGTGACGCGGGAGACACGCATCGACCGCCCGTGCCGCAAGCGAGCCAACCCGCGGGACACGTTCGGGCCGCTGCGGCAATAACTCTATTATTAGAAATGTTCGAGGCGCAATCGCGAGCATCCTACGCAATGCGCATACTGACTGCAATAATAAAGGTCCTCATCGCTCGAATTGCCTCCGACGCCGCAATGCACCACACCATCGCACGTCAGCTCCATGGGGATGCAGGGACCCTCCGCGCATGCGAAGAAGCCTGCACACACGATCGCATACATTATAGTAACACAAAGGCATTAGTATTACAGGAACAAGTGATGACGCCACCTCTGGGGCAATCGAGTGCGATCTGCGGTTCCGCGCATGTGATGTTGTCGACGTTGAGGACCCTCGGCGGAGTGCACTCGCATCGCACCTCACGCTCGTGGGAGACGCATATCTCGGCGCAACCGCCGTTCAGCGTCGCACACGGGTCGGCCGCACCTGTCATGTCATGTTCATTTGTTGTATTGTTGATTAATAGGAGTGATACTAGGAGGTGGTCGTACTGACAAGTGCGCGCGTTCTCGTCGACGGCCACGATGGCCATAGGTCGAGCCACGTCGCGTGCCAGAGTCCGCGTGCGGCCACTCCTGCGGTCGGCGGCGAACACTCCGTGACCCACCCAGTCCGTCCACAGCACCAAGTCCCCGAACACGCACACGGCGAACGGGTGGGAGGCCAGAGACTGCGACACAATCTGCAACCGCGTCATTATTGCACCTGATGAGTATTGCATCGCAGTGCATCGTAGTGCTTCCACATCGGCGTTACCTTGCGCCTGCTGCCGTCGTATTGTGCTCGTTCAATCTTGTCGAGCCTGGCGTCGGCCCAGTACAACAAGCGCTCGCGGTGATCCAATGTCAGACCGTTAGGCATCAGGATGCGCGTGCTGATGATGGTCTGGAGGCGGAATCCGTTCGCAAACACGCGCTGGATGGAAGGGTGGCTGTTGTTCCAGTTGGTCCAGTAGACACGTCTGCGAGCAGCGAATTAGACAGACACGCGCATGCGCATATGTGCACAGAACAGAACACGTACCTTTCGCACACGTCCACGTCTATGCCTCTCGGCCTGTCTCCGGCGGCCAATGCTATCACGGTGTGCACCAGCTTTCGTCGTTCGGAGAGCGATGTGTTCAGCAGCAGCGTGATGTTAATGGAGGCGATACGCCGTTCGGCGGTCGAGGTCAGGTACAGCGTCCGCGTGGTGGGGTCGAACGCGAGGCCTTCCACAGCGCCCAGCTCTGCCGTAGGACACATAACATAAGGGCGTGCGTGGCGGGGTGGTGCCGCAATGCACGATGCCATTACTAACGTTCGACGAGCACTCTGTGCCCCGAGCCATTGAAGTGCACCGCGTTGATGGCTCCGCGCTGCAAGTCCGAGTAGAACAGCAGCTGCGAGCCAAACTCGTACGCGAGACCGATCGCATTACGCATCAGCTGCCTGAAACAGAAGCACACTCGGTGATCTCTTGAATCGGAGGAATTCTCTCGTTGCACATTCAGTGTTGCAACAGATGAATGCAATTGAATACGAGTTGAATAGTAGGTTGAGAGGAAGCAACAAATTTCACAGACTTGTCCTGTATAGGCGCATAGGGTGCATTCAGCGTCATCCCCTCTCCGACATGCAGCGACTCCAGCTTGGTGACTCGTGAGAACACCACGAAGGCGCTGTATGCTGCAACAACAAATAGCACCATCAGCTCACACGCGCACATTTGGCCACCAGCCACCAGCCACACTCCGCCTGCACCACTTACGCCGACAGTGCTTGCCATCCCGCGTGATGTCGCCGTGAGGACACACGCACCTGCCCCTCTCGCCATCGAACAAGCACATCTCCTCGCAGCCGCCGTTGTTCATCAAACACGGGTTTTTACTTTTCACATACTGCGATGCGGACGACCATATCTACATGAACGATGACATTTAAGTGACGACCCTTCCATGCCCTCCACGCATCCACATATGTGCTCACCATGACATCCTTCAGCGAGTCTCCGAGTTCTTTCTGCAGCAGTCTGTGCTCTGTGATGTTGTCGACGGAGGCCGCGAGCAGACTGCCGCGCTCGTGCATGCTGAAACGCATTCAACTGCATTGAACTGCACCCACTACACCAGTGCGACACGGTTCCTGCCACTAACCTGTCCAGCCAATACATAGTATCATTGTGTATGGTGAGAGCAACCGGATGCAACACCTGATAGGGATTCAACAACTCCGTCCTGTTCTCACCGGAGTATGACATTCGCGAAATCGTCATCCGGTATTTGGAATCTATTGTATTTATCCAGTAGATTTGTTCACGCTGAAAGCACGCCATTATTATGCTGAGTAGCCCTCAACAGCCATCGACGGTGTTGCCGAGCACTTACCTCCACGTGTACGGCGATATCTCCGACGATCGTCTCGTTGCTGAGCATCTCATGCCGCGACCCGTCCAATCTCGCCCGCGAAATGGCACCTCCGCCGGCCATGAATATCCACCCATTGACGCTGTCGATGGCGAGACCTGCACATACGCGCACTCACGTGTAGTCGCCGGCCGAAGTGAGACCACTCCCGAGAGCGAAAGGAGACAACTCACTGGTGTGAGAGGGCTTCTGCAGGTCCATGACGACATAAGTGTGCGCTCCGTCCAAGGTGCACGCAGAGAGCAGCCCTCGCTCCGGGTCCAACCAATACACGTTGCCACCGGCCCAGTCCACCGCCATGCCTGCCACGTTGTCACCCCCCGAGACCATCTCCCTGTCCTGTATGATTTGCACTGCTCCGCGACCGGTCCCGTCTCTCCTCACGCGCCATATCGCACTGTTCTCGCTGTCAGCCCAATACAAGTACTCGCCCCCTGAATGTGCGTCACATATTATTCGTGTACATTGACAACCAATCATGATGATGACAGCGACCAATGTCAACTCACGCGCATAGTAGTCGACCGCTGTGGCCATCGACAACTGCGACACCGGCGCCAATATGTCACTGCTGTTGTCGCCGTTCAGCCGCAGCCCGCGCAACTCCCAGCCCACGGAGTATATCAGCAACTCCTTAATACCTGTGCAATTGTCGCCTTGTTGCCTGTAGCCGGTGGCGCAGCGGCATGTGGACTCCGTTGCCGAGAGGGGCAGGCAGAGGTGCTGGCAGGCGGACTTGCGGCGAGAGCACGCGGCGTCTGCCAGCGGCTGCTTACCAGCGTCAAATACGCGAAGAGATACCACATTGTCTAAACAAATAGACCCAACATGATGATGCTGCGAGTTGTTCTGCTGCTTGCTATTCTCACATGTACCTACCTGTATTATTCCTAAAGACGATGGGTGTCTGGCAGTTGTCGACGTGGCATCTAAAGATGGTGTCCTCGTCCGCGTAGTAGATGAACGTCTCGTGCACCTCCAATGCGACCGGACGCGAACCCGCCGACATGGGCACCTGCGCGGGCAGACAAGCCGGCTCTAACTGACGCCACCAAAAACATATGCGACCACAATAAAGCAACTCACAGCTCGCACTCGCCCCACGCTGAACTCATAGTACATGACGGTCGCAGTGTGCGCATTCACCCAGTAGAGCCGACCGCGCTGTAGGTCCAGGGACAGACCTGCACAAACGCACACCTAAGCACCAACACTCACACTGGCAAGCGAATATCTGTTCTGATGGCTCACACTTGATCCCCCTGATGTCTTTGTTGTCCGTTCTGTCAGCTATCTCTCTGCGCTGGCTGCCGTCCATGCTCGTCTCCACGATCACGTCCATGTTATCAGGAGAATGGGACCAATACAGCTTACCCCTGTGAGTGACGGAAATGCATATTGCATATATTGCATTCGCATGCTATAGAGTGGCACGCGAGGCACTCATACTTGATGGGATTGACGGCCATGCTGGTGATGTTCACGAGGTCCCTGATGATCACGCTCACATATTCCCCTTTGGTGGTACACACTCTGATTTCACAGGTCTCTCCGCGCTGACTGGAATAGAATAGGAGTCCCGCAAGCCAGTCCACCGCTAAGGCCTGAGGGTTGGAGACACCCGCGTCGGCTAATGTGCGCGCGGGACCACGAGTCAGGCCAGTCGTCTTTATCTCGTTCCACTGTAACGAAAAGTGTCGTCAGCAAAATTCAGACCGACGAAGTATACAGAGAAGACGCACTCACGCCAGGGTCGGGCCAGTATAGCGAATAATCCCTGGCTCGATAGTCCACGACGGTCGGTTTGGCCAACACTCCAGCCACGGTGGGCACGGCCAGCTGCCCGGGGCTGTCCAACTCCACGCCGCGGATCTCGCCTGGACGAACTATCAGCAGCACCTTCTCGTGCACTGAAACGACACCATCCTATTAGCCCACCGATCATTCCCATTATCATATTACATTATTTCAAATTTTATTATTTTTTAAACCAAGTGTGTTTGGTTCACCTTCGCACGTGACATTGTCTCCGGCCAGCCTCATGACGTGCGGACAGGCGCACACTCGGCTGGAGGAAGAGTCGATCAGACACAGGTGCGAGCAGTTCCCGTTGTTATTGCCGCATGGATTGGGCCCCGAAGGCTGACGGCTGGGGTGAATCTGTTGCGAAAGAACACGCGCCATTATGGCAACGAAGCCAACTCCCACTTCGCGCGTATACACAAAACTGACCACTTTGATATCGAACGGTTGCGTGAGCGTTCTCTGCACCACCGTGACGTCTGAGCCGTTCCACTTGTTGGCTCTGACGACTGAGTTGGTCCTCCAGTCCGTCCAATACACATGAGACTCGAACACGGTCACGGCGAACGGATGTGACAGGGCTTCGTGACCTCTCAACACTTCGTAGTAGGAGGACCCGTCGTATAGAGTCGTGTGAATTGAATCAGACCTGCATGTGATGCACAAATATAGCAACGCCGCTGCAACATTCACAGACAGGGAGTCAACCACGTACCTGGCGTCGGTCCAGTATATTCTAGTGGCGACATAGTCTATGGTGATTCCGTTGGGCCAAGCGCCCTCTGTGAGAACATCCACTCTCACGACCACCTGCCGGCCCCTCCCCGCCAGACTGCATCGCTCAATACGAGGCGCGTTCAACTCCCAATCGCTCCAGAACAGATATCTGCAACCGCGCGTGTTCTTGTCGCATATCATACGGCCGTCACATCTGCGAGAGCGCAGAATGTATTTACCCATATCTGGGGTCCGCCGCCAACGCCCTGGGGCTCTCCATGTCTCCGGCCAGCAGAGTCCGCCGGTGCTCTCCCCCGAGCGTGGCCACCTCTATCTGCTGCAACCGCGACTCCACCCAGTAGAGATTGCCCCCCAGCCAATCCACCGCCAGCCCCTCCGCCGTGGACAACCCCGACTGCACCACCGCTTCGATGCGACTGAGCGCTGCAACAGAGCCATCGTCACACGCCAGTCAGCCCCTCCCACGCGGCGCATCTGTCTCTTACCTCCTCCGATGATGGTCCCTCTGTATATATTGTCATCGACGACGTCCGTCCAGTACAGTTCGAGCGTATCGTGATACCGTCGCCAGTCGAGTGCTATCGTATTCTGCGGGAACACATAACGCTGTGGTGATGCGACCTGACATATTTGCTCATTACGATCATAAATCACCCAATCAAGTGCAGTTTGTGAGCATCGTGTACCTTGAGCGAGGATATGAGCGCCCTGCTGGTGAATGTGGGCAGCTCGATGCCGCGCAATTCGTGGCGATTGCTGAACACCAGCAACGGCGTCGCATTCGCTGAAACAGAGCCACGCGTGATTAGCAAATGATTGTATTGGCCGATGCTCTTGCTGCCGTTCTAAATGACTTATTAGCAATCACACCTGTACTTCTACATGTGAACCCATCATCAGCTAATTTGTAATCATCATAGCACGCGCATTTGTGGCGATTCTTGTGCGGAACACACGTCTGCAACAAACGTGACATACAATGCTTATGCTGATGCTCATGACTGACCCATGGCAGGGACGCATCCCACTCACCTGACTGCAGACGCCGAACTCCGTGCAAGGATGCTCGGGTTTGCACGTCTTCATATCGCGCTGCAAGTGCAGTCCGCCGGGACACGTGCACACCGGCCCACGCGGGCTGCTGCTGCACGTGTGGCTGCATGGCCCCGATATGCACATGGGCTCACCTGCGGTTGCAATTATACACTTTTACAGACAATCATCATCCCCCACCCGTTACAGCAACTGCACACGCATACCACATCTGTCCGCCTCGTCCTCCCCGCTCTTGCAGTGCGTCAGTCCGTCGCACTGTTGCAGCAGCGACACACAGCGAGTGCCATTGTCGCACTGCAGCGACGGCCACTCGCATACGCTACGCTCTCCGCCGCCGCCTGTTGTTGCGGGACTGGCAGTGCTGGTCGTCACCGTTGACTCACAGAACTTTTCATCCGATCCATCAAGGCAGTCCACACGAGAGTCGCAACGGAATTCCTGCGCATAAATGCATTGCGTAAGTGCACCTGTGCAACCAAACGCCTGCGATGCATTATGAGGAGCACTCACCTTCCGGATACATTCTCTATTCTTGCATTGGAACTCATGTTTTTCGCATACGTTCAAATCATATTCCACTTCATGCCGATGACTGAAACAAATGCACGCACAATGCGGTTGTGTGGGTGTGGGTGTGCAAGTATCTCTGAGCCGTGTCGTGTTCACTTACTTGATCAGCCTGTAGGGGTTGTCTGTGGTGGTGTCGACGGGCACTGCGGTGGGGCAGTCCTTCTCGTCACTGCCATCCCCACAGTCCTCTCGGCCGTCACAGTAGTATTCCCAAAGGACGCAGGCGCCGTTGGAGCACTTGAACATGGTCTCGTCGCAGTCAGAACTCTCTGCGGAGCAAGCAGTGGGGTCACTGTTGGTGTAAGAAGAGCCAGCCATGTGCGAGCGTCACTCACTGCAGTTGGCCTCGTCGCTGGTGTCGTTGGTGCCGCAATCCGGGTGAGAGTCGCATCTCCAAACCAAAGGGATGCACCTTCCAGAGCGACGGCAACGCCACTGACCGCGGCCGCATGATGACACACACACCTCGTCTGCGCCATCGCTGCAGTCTGCACAAACACCCATGACACACCCGCACACCCACACACCCACACACAGCACATACCTTTGACACCATCGCACACCCATGATTTCTGTATGCACCGATTCCTGTCGCACTTGAACTGATCTCCAGGACACTCCGCCTTCGCCTCTGTGCGGTCAAAGTGCGTTTATTATAAAGATATATATAAAAGTATGTAAGAAACTATATTTCTATGATACATGCCGCATGGTCCCTCCGGTGCTGCTTTCTCGTCGACGCCGTCGGGGCAATCTCTGTCGCCGTCGCATATGTACGTGGCATCTATGCAATGGCTGAAACACAATGGAAGGGCGCATCGTGAAGGGCTGCCATGCCAACTTGCACTAACAACTAATCTCCATACCCATGGCCGCAATTGTACTGTTCCTTGTTGCAGACTGTGTCAGTAGTGTTCCTGACGCACGTCACTTCGCCGCCCCGAGGCAAGCACAGGAAAGGACAGCCGCCATTGTTGACACTGCACCCGTTTCTACCTGCGATCACAAATGATAATCCACTCCTAGACAGACCATAACATCACGACTGCGAGAGAGGCGGCCACGTACCAGTCGCAGGTGTCGATGTAACAATCCTGAGGTCATACAAAGGGGGCGGCTCGCTGCTGATGGTATCCACGACACCGGACTGCCACAGCCTCTTGATAAACCCCGTTCCGTGCTCACTCCATATCACTATACCTGAATGCACAAATGTTGCCATCACGCAGCTGCTGCACCCACACTCACACCGCCCACCTACCATCGTAAACTGCCAGCCCATACGGCTTGGCCACTCTCTCTTCGGGCGTGTCGGACAGCAGCACCTCTCGGCCGCTCCCGTCCGTGCGACACCGCTCTATCTTGTTCAGGAACGTGTCACACCTGACGAATGACGCAAACGCATAATACACGCATGTTACAATTGGTTCATACAACGGCATCGCCGACTCACCAGTAAAGGTATTTCTCATGCAAGTAGAGCCCATTGGGCCAATGTATCTGCGTGTCCACGAGTGTGCGCCTTTGCGACCCATCCATGTACGCAGTCTCTATCGTAGCATTCTGGCCATTGACACCTGCCCACGTCGACCAGAACATCACACTGAAACCGATCAACCGATTACTTGCTGCTGTAGCGCTCTCTCCGCAACTGAATATTATAAAGAAATTATGTCACATGATACTGACCCGCCGATTGGGTCTAATGCGATGGCTCTGGGATTATAAAACACCTCCTGCACGAGCACCTTTCTCAGTGAGGGATCATCCAGCCTGGCGACGGAGATGGTGCCCAGAGCGTCATCAGTCCAATACAGATTGCGACCTTCACGAAACGAACCACAATTAATAAAGTAAGCTATGATAAACCAAATGTGAGCGTAATGCGTAATTACCGATCCAGTCGATGGCGAGTCCCTCGCAGTTGTCGACGTTTTGCGAAATGAACACCTCGTGCCCGGAGCCGTCTATGTTCTGGCGAGATATCTCGTATCTGTCAAGCATTGGAGTACAATATGTGCGTGTCATGTGTCATATGTATGTATGTATGGTCATCACGTATAAGGACCTGTGCACGTCGGAATAGTAGACGGTGCTGTTGGAGCTGTCGATGTCGAGGGCCGTGGGTCTGGCCACGTCCGTGATGGGCACCAGCGGCTCCCATTGCGCATGCGTCGAGTTGGCACCATCCAGAGACAACGACTTCACCATCGGCGGGGATCCTTTCGCTATCAGCAAGTACGTATCCAACTCAGCACCTGCGTGTTACAAACCACCAGTGCTGCAATTATACACGTGTGGATGTGCCATGTGTGTGCGTGTTGCTATACTGACGTATGCATTGCGTGCGTCCAGCGAGTCTGTATCCATGCGCGCACAGACAATGCGACTTGTTGCTATGCCAGACGCATATATGCGAGCAGCCGCCATTCTTATGCACGCAGCCAGACACAACTGAAACCCAAACGTGACTCCTTTTAATGTGACGAAGTCTTCTCAAAGCCATTCGCACCAACAGAACGAGCGCGCACCCATAGGTTGTCTGAGCGCATGGTACACGACGACCGCGGTGGGGCTGTGGTCCAGCACGATGCGCGTGACTGCATCGCTGCTGTTGAACAGCGGCCGCGACGTCACGCTCTTGTTATTCCACATCGGCAGCCAGAGCGTCGAACCCAACAGCGATATCGACTGCAGGCGCTGACACTGAAGCGACACGACATATTTCACGGCTTCCCTATGATGTACACAGCAATCACTCACAGCCAAGCCCACTCATACTAACCATGTACCCTCTGACGGTGGTGCGTCTATTGCGGCCGTCGTAATCCACCCTCTCGACCGTCTCCAAGTAAGTATCGACCCAGAACAATGTTCGAGTCGCAGGGTCTATGGTCACAGCGCACGGGTAGACCAACTTCGACGTCGCGAGCGACTGCCGCATGTCGCCCGTGACTGTCGCTCGCCAGACGGCCGGTGGTGACCCGCCCCAGACGCTGAAGAACATGTACCTGCGCACAACGGCCGTGCATTACCACGCATGAGCCAGCAATAACAAGCAAATGGCCAACGAGCACAAACCCGGCGACTGCATCGACGTCGAACCCCCTGACTTTGTTGAGCATGCTCTCCATGAGTATCCTGCAGAAGCGCATGTTCCGCGAGCACACGTAGATCAGCTCCCGCGCCTCGTCCACCAGGTACATGTTACCAGACAACCAATCAATGCGCAAATGGCATATTGCTGGAACAGACAACGCACATTAGATGATGGACAGATGATGATGAATGACAGAGCATTCTATTACTGACAGTTAACATCCGGAAACAAAGAGGGCATTGGCAACTCAGTCCTTTGGCTGAAGTCGTTCGCCTGAAGACACATTATGCGTGACCTGCTCATGTTATGATGTACATAGCATACACTCCTGGAACAAACACACACATGTCACTTGTAATAAAACCACATACGAATAGCACGTGCCGAGTCCACTCACCCGTTCTGATAATCAATATCAATAGCTCTGACATCGAGTGCTTTAATTGTGTTGTTGTTGTTGTTGTTGTTGTGACTCGTGGTGTCATTCGCGATCGTCATCCGTATGTCATTGCGCGTCACAATGAGCAACCGAGCAGCCGGGAATGACGAGTCTGACAAACGGAAGCATTTCATAATTTGTCACAAATCGCGCATTCTACGTGCATGCCGGCTTATACGATAATCACCTGGCAGACATCGTCGTCCGTCCTTCTGCAGGGTGTATCCGGCGGCGCAGGCGCATTTGAATGACTGCTCGGTGTTGTTGCATAGCTGCTCGCAAGTGCCGTCCAATAAGCACTCGTTGGTGTCTGAAAGCAGCTCCATCGTTAGCACACCCGCAGCAACGCCAGCGCCGAGTGTGTCGGCGTATACCTGTGCACTGGTCTCCGTGTGCCTCGAGCCCGTCCTCGCAGTAGCACATGGCTCCCTCGTGCGTCGGCCTGCATCCCACCTTACACTTCAAACTGTCGAAACTGACGCTGCTGTTTGCTGAAACGTACAACACTCGCGTACAATAATCGCAGACTCGTCATGCAAAAGTGGAAAAAGCGAGTAATGTGTGAATCGGCAGAGCCCCTGTTACATACAATTGTCGCATATGTCCCACTCGTCGCTGTTATCGGGGCAGTGTGGCGTGTTGTCGCAGAAATGTTTGATGGGGATGCATTTGAATGCGCCGTCCACTGGCGTCGCACAGCGAGCTTCGTTCGGGGGGCACTTGAAGTCCTTCTCGCCTGAAACAGTAACACTAACATTCACTACTACTGCTACCTGCGACACGATGACAGAATCGACATGTTAAAATGTTCAGTTTGCATGCGCCTGAATTATTTATGAACTGATCAACAGTTCATTGTTATTATTATTATTCAGGCGCTCATTTTCACATCACGAACGGACCCGCGCGTGCAACTGAATGCATTCTGTCTGAGAGCGGCCATTATGCTACATTTATGTAATAGACATGCACATGTTCGACTGAATGGTTTGGTTTTAATGATAATGTCCGTCGCGTCTCACAGTGAAAGGGGTCCTCGTCGGAGAGGTCTCCCTGGCCGCAGTCCGGTTCCCCGTCACATCGCCAGCCCTCCGCGATGCAGAGGCCGCTGCCTGCGCAACGAAACTGACCAGCGGACGAGCACGTGCCGCTCACGGCTGAAACATTAACCGAGGTGTTTTCGGATGCACGTTCTGCTGCAGTCGCTGCAGTTGGTGCCAAAGCACATACTCACGGCATAGCATCTCATCGGACGCGTCGTTGCAGTGCGCCCATCCGTCGCACAGGTGCTCCTTCAGGATGCACAGGCCGTCAGCGCACCTGAACATATTATCGGCACATTGCGCGTCCGACTCCGGCGCAGGCTCCGCTGTAACGTACATATGAGGGTCCATAGTGTCCGTAAGCGCAATGTCATATAATAAGGAAACAACCATATTATTGTAATATGCAATGGAATAAATGCAACTATAGTATTGGCGGGAAGCGGGGAAGGCAGGTTCGCTCGGTGTGTTGTTTGCTGCACGTATTGCATTAATTAATGCATTTTAGTAGAATAACAAACGCAGTATTCTTTGTAATGTGTATTCGGTAGATGTAATTATGCGCAATGACGTGGCATATTATACTCGCTCGCATGTGACGCAAGCGCATAAAGAGACAGCAATTATGGCAATAAACAACTGCGATATCTGCATCACATAGGACATATTAATTAATTAACGTATTTGTTCTCCACCAAACGAACAAACAAACATTTTCTAATAATCTTTTGTTGTATAATTGACTCAATCATTATCTATTAGTTTGTTGGCATTGGCTGCAATCAAATGCGCCACTGCCACCACTAATCCTGTTTCACGCGAACTGTGGCATCAAATGTTTATTTATTTTGGATAAAATTAACATGTTTTGTAATATCTACGGCTTAGTTCTACTGTTGGCATTTAATAGCATTACATTTAAAATGCGATAATTGTTAATATATAATAATATAATATCGTTCATAGAAAAACTAATGTTTATAATTGGAGAGCACATTGGCCAAATGTCTTTATTAGATGACCTCCGAGGACGCGCGCACTTCGCTCGAATGCCACCTCTATCCCTTCACAATAAAGACTACAAGCGCCGGCCACTGGGATGGGCCTATGCTGTATGCATTCTCATAGTTTTATTATATTCACGTGCAAAATGGCTAAAACACTCGGTGACATGTCTGATTAACCTTTGCAATTTTCGTGTTCATTTCAAACAAAGCGTGCCTTAAAATGTTAAATTATTTAAAATATATAAATAAATTTGATTAAATATGTATATACTAAGTTGTTAAATCTAATACCTCTAGATTATAATAAAGGTATTAATCATTATAAAATCTTTTAATTTCGTAATTAGTCTGACCTTGAAATATAGCGGCCCGTGGGACCTCGTGTTAACGTACAAACATTAGACATTAGGTATATAAATAAGGCGAATATGAACGATGTCCACTCCGCGTCTCCATTACGCCCGTGTGCGGCAGTGCGTGTCAATCAGGTGCTCGCACTGGTTTCCCGCGCTGACCGGCACCAGATGACCTTGTGTGCGATTACCTTGGGGTCGATGCCACAAGCAGATATAAATCAATTGCGATACTCTCAACACGCGCAATGCAATCCACTCCAGTTAACGCAAACATGTGGGCATCAAATAACTAAGCTGAAGTGGTCCATTCCCTCTGTGGAACAATCTACCTTTGCCTACCCACTGAGTGCACATATATGCAACATAGCGTTATCATATTTAATTTACTTCACTAATACTTTTTAGCCAATATAGGCAATAACATGACAACATGAAGAATCTGCAGCTACTAATAACATCTTCATATAAAGATAATTGTTTTAAAATCCCAAAGCCAATAAGAAAGTGTAGCCAAGCATTTATTACTATTTACTCATCGCTTATATTTATGTATACTGTAGAGTAGGTACTTTTTGTCAATTGTTATCAATAGAGTTTCTCAACTATTGACCTTTTAACAATTATCTACATACCTAATATGTTGTGTCACACGGCTGTTTACCACCTCCTTCATAACAATTCAAGAACAATTTATGCATATAGGCATTTTAGCATACAAAATATTATTTAGCAAATTACAATGCAGCATACTGGGTTATATGTGCAGGTATACTGTATCGGCATATTACTAAATAATAATGAATTGATAGTATAATTATCGCAGATCAATAGAGACAACATTCTAATTAATCTTCTACAAAACGGTTATAATTGAATGAATCAGTTCTGTGTTCACGGGACGCCCAGGTACGTCTCAGCCTATATGTGTTGTTTCATGCAAGAAGCATTACAAGCGCTTAATAATGCATTATGCAGGGCTTATTACCTATCTGTTTTGTCGTATCATGCGCCAAATGCCCCAACGACGATTTGATATAAAAAATCCACAAAAACGCCAGGTAAAAGACGACCGGCTTCATGCCGTCCATGTTTCTCACACAAAACAATAAAAAAGCATCGCCTCCACGAACTGGATACAACGTTAATTACAATCTTCCCTCAATATTATTATCTATTTTTGTTTACACTTGCGCCGCGCAGCATCCACTTATTTTAGTCCGAGTGGAGAGTGAGATGCTGTTCCCAGGAGCAACAAGACGCTTACGATCATATAAATAATTAATTAAAGTCACAATTTAATTTATTAAATCATCATACTCAATGATATAGTCCAAGAATACGATAAAAATACAATTTACTCTCGTACTTTTAAAAAGAAAGCGAACGTACACAACAAACACATCAACCACCGACAAAGCAAGCCGGCCGCTTGCGACTAGACGTAGCCGCTAGCTAGAGTAGCCAG
This sequence comes from Tineola bisselliella, assembly GCA_028551675.1. Classification (NCBI taxonomy): domain Eukaryota; kingdom Metazoa; phylum Arthropoda; class Insecta; order Lepidoptera; family Tineidae; genus Tineola; species Tineola bisselliella. The sequence continues at coordinate 51,756 of JAPWLS010002143.1, read as the reverse complement.
TGGCGGCGACGACGCATAGGGGGATGTCGAAAACATAACATTAAATTGTGAACTACTTCGAGGCACCACGATTAAGTTGTCTTTTTTAATTTTTGATTTAGAAAATCTCTAATTAGATTGTAAATATTTTAGGAAAACATTGTTTGCATATTGTTGAATCGACTATTCGATACGATTTGAGCAACACTTAAGCTGTCACTTTGACGTCTCCCCGCCTGAGCGAATTGATAATTTGCAGAATAAAGTACTACGTTTTGTATATTTCAACTAATTAAAAAGTATGATACAAGATATTATTAACGATAAATATTTATCCAGTTATTGAATGAAACATTTAAATTCGTTTTGGTGAGTTATATAACTTGAAAGGTTAAGTTTCAATGTTTCGGATTTGCAGATGGGAGCTCACGGTCACGAGCCTCCTTACAAAGTTCCGGATCATTCCATATTCACGATTCAGGGCGTCCCGCAATTGCAAGAATTAGAGAAGAAGCTTGCCGAAAAGGGATTAAAGGACCCTTGGATAAGGTAAATGCAACATGCATCATGTACAAGGAATGTAATCGTTGTCCCACAACTATATTTAATGAAATTCGTAGAAACGAAGCTTGGAGGTATCACCCCGGTTTTGGTACAAAGCTCGGTCGCTTTACGGCGGTGATATTCAGAGGCTTTCTAGTGGGTGCTGCCCTGACTGCAGCTACTGTCGCTTACGACACCGCTGTTGGTGGTGGAAGTCACCAGCATCATGACGATCACTAATTAGCGCGGGCAGCGTTTCAGATGCACGCTTCAACAAACTAAAACCTAGTTATCCCTTAATGTCACAAGGGAATATATTAGAATAATAATTTACAGGTAATAAATCTTTTCATTAATTCTGTTTTTATTTTACAAGGTCTACCCACTACTATGTATTTCTTTAGGGAAGATGGATGAAAGGAGATGGGATGTATGTAACAGATGATGCATTGAATAAAAATGCAATAATTATGAAGAACATTTGTTTTATAAAGTTTCAATTAGAACACATGGGATGTTGTGCCTCAGTAGAAGTCGTCTGTGTTTTGTGGGAGCTTGCTTGTTTGGTTCTTGACTTGGTCTTGTGACATGTACAAGTCTGCTATTTGTTGTGAAGTGGTCGCATCCTCCGGCTTCTTATCATCACGAATACGAACGAACCTGTTTGGCAAACAACAGCTTACATACAACTGGCACTGTGAAGTCCTTTCTAACATTTCTGGCCACAGTTTCATTGTTGCTTGAATGTCATAAAACGTGCAAGTCATCTTCAGTCCGGCCAAAGAATAAATGTAGTATTAAACTCAATACTGAATATTGTTAAATGTTTCTGATGTTCATTGTTAACAAACACTGCCAACCAACCAAAGAAGTGAAAACAATAATTACTAAGCTACTATCCTGGAACTATCTTGATACAAAACAATTTATGAGATCCTAATACTGCATTAATTATTTATTTATTAAAATTTATTTAAAAAAAACCATTTCAATTGAAAATCATTGACAGATATTTTATTTGTAATATAGTTGTTAAGTGATGGGTCGCACGTGACAGGCATCACTGTTGTTTTAGTTTGGTGATGAAGAATAGCAAACAAAGCAAGCGGAGACATACCTGGGGAAGCGTAGTGATATTCCTTTGTCTGGTTGAAGCAGTCCTATGGCAGCATGATGCGCGGGAGAAAGAGACAAGTCAGCACAACGGACCTCACAAACACAATTTGCTGAAAGCCACACGTCAGGAGTGTGACTCTGGTCGAACCTGCACACGGTTGTATGATATGGTTGCACTTGATCACATTCTGAACAACATAATAGAATGGCATACCTGTAATATCCTCTTGGCTCATCAATCACATGTTGCTTGAGTAACTCTGTGATTGATTGCAAATCATGATCAGTGAACCCAGTGCCGATCTTGCAGAGTGACTGATACTGGTCTAGTTGTGGGTCAAAACAGGCCAGCAGGAACCCGCCGTAGTTGCCGGCTCTCTTGCCGCGCCCGTGCCAAGCGCCGATCACCACTGCGTCTATGGTGTCACCGACGCCGTCTAAGTAATCTTTTTTTAGCTAAAAGTTGGGTAAGATTGATTTCATAAACATACTTTAGGCATTTGTTAATTGGAAATGGTATATACTTTAAGCCAATTGTGTGATCTGCGGGCGATTTCGTAAGTAGCATCCCTTCCCTGCAACGTTTTCACCATCAGACCCTCACAGGACGCCTTCACAGCCTCTTCCAGGAATTCCTGAATGGCTTCGACGCCAGTGCAGTCCCGAGACACTGCAAACTGCCATTCACCTAATGCAAATGCATATCACATGTACATGCCAACTGCAAAACACACACATTCTGAGCATATAGTACCTGGCACTTCATTGAAATGGTCTCTGAGCAGCTGTCTCCTGGCAGCCAGTGGTTGCTTGACCAATGGCTCACCATTCAAGTACAGCAGATCAAACACAAACACACACACTTGCACTTTTATCTCAGATTCGTTTGCGTCTTTGCGTTTTCGTGTTGATAATACCTGCAACATGTATTGCATTAATTTATCTAATCTGCATATCACCACACACCAGTATGAGGAGCATCATCCTCTGACCTGGAAAGGCAATATCTGTTGGTTGGTGACATCGAATGCCACTGCTTCGGTGTCCAACACGCATGACTTGACACTCGGACGAAGCAATGCTGGTAACCTTCTCATGATGTCCGGGTACTTGGTGCTGTTGTCCTCCTGATTTCTGCTGAATATCTTAGCAGAAGTGACGTCACCCGGAATGTGTATCTGCGCACGCTCACCATCATATTTGTACTCGCATGTGAATTCCATGTTCTCAAATCTGCAAATGCATCCAATGCAACTTTAATATTTATGCAATGTTTTCGTTTTATTACAGTTTTAGTACTCATCTGACCTTGCCAGCACTTCACCGACTCCTTTTGTGGGATGGGCCAACATCGGTTTGAGGGGTATTCCAGGTGTGAGGCCACAGTGTTGGGGCAGTGATGTCACACCCGAGGATAATATCACTGGCATCATCATCTCATAATTGGGGCATTCACAATATGTCGTCTTTATTATCAGCGCGTACTCTTCCGCCAATGACTGCGACGCAAATATCCATTCATAGTGACATGTCATCATATGTCACACATACAATGCTATTATATACCTTGAAGTCATCTGTGTTCATCTCCTTGGCTCTGTCGAGTGTGCGAGGCGGCCATTGCTGGGGCGGGGAGTGCGCCAACGCCAGCGCTAGTGATTGCAGCACAGACTGCTCGGCCAAACCCACACGCAACTTGCCCTGAAGTCCTCTGAAATACCATGAACCAATATACCTTCAATATTTCGTGTATTCCCAATGCACATTTATGTTTACAGAATACTCACCTGATCAGATATTTAGCTTCACAATGTCTACATGATATATACAAGTTTTGAATTTTCTGTATTTTTTTATTCATAGATGCATGACCTGTAACAAGATGTACAGATAGGCACCCATTGCATTGTAGCACACAAAGCATATTCACATATGGTGATACCTGTCATGTTAGCTATTTCTCTAAGTGCAGCTAGCACATTCCTCAATTGCAGCTTAGGTGGGGTCACAAGTGTCCTCTGGGCCAAACGAGACTTCATAGCCAGTGTCCCCAAGTCCCCTTCTGCTGCCAATGCCGCACGCATGCCGCTCACACTACGGCCCGCGCTCGCCGCTACTGCTCGCAGCAACCCGGATTCAGCCACACCTGCACATAACACACTCACTGACTGACTAGCACTCCATCATGGACATGCAACACCTACACACATACCTAACTCCACCCCATGATATGCCGGTGCCAGCTGATTTAAAACTAAGTATATGGATGCTAAGAGATCTTCAGGCGTCAACAGTATCACTGATCTCAAATAATTACTCAATATTTCAATCATTTTTAATCTGAGAAGAACAATGTGCATGTTACATAGTATGGCATCATATTATAGAATCACCAGCTCAATGTATCACCTGGCAGATGTTGCCTCAATCACCTCCAGTGTTTTAGCAAGTGCTAGATATGGCACAGCCTCCCCATGAGACCAGCATGCATCTTGTATGGGATCATACTTTGCCTTGGATGGATTGTAATCAGCCTCTAGAATTATATGTTTATATTTTAAGTGCAGTGTAGTTTAAGGGTGTTAAAGTTGTTGATTTGAATGGATATGAATCCTCCGCATGGACTAGAAATGTGTACATCATAATTCCATTCTGTTATAATTTTACATATGTTCTATTGATATTTGAAATCTTACCAAGCACTTTTGCTTTCAAATGATCCTCTCCAAGTTGCACATCTCCTTTCTTTCCATCACTACTGTCCATTACACTCTCAAACTTCATTTCAGTTACTGCACCTGTCTTCTTCTTCACCTTCTTATCAACAGGACTATGCCCATTTTTGTTATTCTCTATTGGTGATTTCTTCCGAGGAGAGTCTTCAGAACTACAGCTTTCTATTCTTTGGCGCTTACTTGATTTTTTCTATTGAAAACAAATGTTTCTAAGCCCAAACATCGTATGCTATTAATTGCTTATAAAATGTACATACAGCCTGTGGTGATGATGGAGCTGATTGGTCACTCTTGTCACTATCGCTGCTCTCCAACATTTGTCGTTTTGCAGGTTTCTGCGCAAACATTAATGTCATTTCAGCATAATTAACTGTTGGTATAAACTAGTGCATTTAAATGTGTGTTCAACTCACTCTCGGATTTCCATTAACTGCAGCAGACTTGTCTTTTTTCTGAAATAGAAATTCACTTCAACAATCCCATATTGGTTTATCATTAAAATGCAGTATTATAATATTGACTACTTACATCTGGGCCAGAAGTATGTATACCGGCTTCTAAACTAACAGAGCCCCTGTTCGGCGTTTTTGTGAAAAACGATGTGATACTTCGCTGCGACATATTTATATTCAATAACGCTGTAAATACTGTCACTGGTTTACTGAACCTCAAAATAGAGATAGATGAGAAGTAGCTTAGGTTATGTCGGCTCTCCAAAGTTGCTACTAATCTAAGGCAATGAAAGAATCTACGATACATAAGCTGCAAACGCAGGCTACAATCACTTATTATTCACTTTTTTACACAACACAAGCGTTATTCGATGCTCCGTGACAGCGATGTGTTTCACTTCCCGCGCAATTAGGGTCAGACACAGACTAAGTATGTTTATATGTAATACTTTAAATCTTATGCCTCTTTGAGTAAAGACGTCTAATGATTGCAATTAAATATAATTCTTATTCATATTTTAGTAAAGATTTCACACAACTAAACCTTTAAAGAATGTTAAAAAGTTAAATATAAAAAACTATACTACAACGAGTCTCCTGCCTCGACTGCAATAGAAGACAAATTATTACAATTTTTTCAGCAATAGTTTCACCCTCTCAAAGTCTCTTCACATACACTAGAATTATTTGAAACATCGCCATTCTATATAATTTCCACCCTCTCTTTATTCTTTTTTCGTCACTGCATACAATTGCCAATGTCAAAGTAAACAATTGTATCAAGTAAATTATATCAACAAAACAGCCATGTTGAGTCTAAGTTAAATTTATAAAAGCGATAAAATTTTAATAAAATTTCGAAGGATATACACAAAGCGTATGTTTTTCTGTTTTAACCATTTAATGTTACTATGTACTATCTGAAAATCCCCGCCAAAACACGACGAAATAAAGTGGTGCCCTCTATTATTAAAACTTACTAATGTCACAAAATTCTTCTCACATCTGTCATTAGTTGAATCAAGTCGACCATCTTCCATGTTCGTCGTGGTCAGTGAATTATTGTATTTTGTGTTGGTTTTGTTAAGTTTAATAATAAATGTAAAAAAATACGGAATGTTTTGTTGTATATAGTTTATAAGCGCTCAGGCTGAATGGATCCCGCGGTCGCGTGGTATCAGCCCGAGCAGGAAGGACCCGCAAAGCGCCTCTGGCTTCGTATATGGGAGACTCAAAGTGATTTAGATAAAATGAATATTAAAAATTTAGAGAACGCTAACCCGAACGTGATCAAGACTCCAGAAATCGTGCCTATGAATGAAGTGAACGGTGACAATAGGAATAATAGTTATTTCAATCCGACTCGTAGGAAAACGAACGATAACCGTGCATCTACGTTTAATCTAAATAAAAATCATGATGCTCTGATCGGGGAGTACGGAGGCTGCCCTTGGAGAATACCCAATTATAATTATAAGCCTGGAATACTCGGGTGAGTACGTGCGTTCGACCGTATTGAAAAGCTGCGGTCACGAGTGTGGCGCGTGGTGCATAATTTTTAGGTTGGACTTACGGTGTAATGTAATTCGCGATTAAAGTGTGCATTTGCAAACGACGAGTCGTGCTGTGACTTATCGTCGCTTACGATTCGCAATTTCGTATCCGACCGCTTGATGTCGTGGCCGCACTTTTCGCGCGCCTTTTGCTATCCTTTCAAAGTGAGCTCTCGCCGTTCAAAATGTATTGACTTTTGATACAAAATATATATGAACAATGAAGTATAATATATTAGTAATAATAATAATATTGAGGGTAGGTTTATTTATTATTGAATAAGTATAATGTGTATTAATATTATATCTAACAACATTATATGTATATGATTGCATACGATGTAGCAACAAATATTCTGGGTGATTGGTGCATAACATGCTATGTCAAATTTGTGAAATACTCCCTGTGACTCATCACTACCCTCATAGTTGTCTTTGGGTGCCTTCACAGGCAGGGGACCAGAAGCATTCAAATGAAACCCATATTACAATGCAATTTCATAGAATTAATGCCAAAATGTCAGAAACACATACTGCAGTTGGTGGCTCTTGTTACAGGCATTCAATTTCAAAGTGAATGAATTCTATAAGAATATCAAATCAATATTGCTGTCACAATGTGTGGGCCATTGTTGTTGCCATGCCCCATATTGATTCATTTGCATTCTGTTTGGCATATTGCATTAACACTAGAACTACCAGCTGGTCAATATGACCTATTTTACCAGCCGGTCAACATGACCAGGTGACTTGTGCTTGCAGTATTAATTATAATTCAATAAATTATTGTAGAATTGTAAAAAATAGAATCGCTTACAAAAAATAATAAGGTTTTATATAAAAGTCTTGTGAAGAATTTTTGAAACCGGTCATCTTGACCCGTTGGTAGTTCTAGTGTTAGTTGTTGAGCGATGGAAATGCGTGGTTAAACTATTGTTTGAGCTTGGCTTACTAGAAGGATTTTAATGGGAATTTAATGGGAAGGATTTTAATGTTGTATAGTTAGTTATATATTTTATATACATCTATGTTATTAATATAACATTTATTATTGTAACTACTGTGCAATCTGATTTATAAATTGTTATTTACTTTTTTCTTAATTAAAAATTCAGTTTTTTTTTATTATTATTTTATGTACAGGCTATGATTGATGAGTTTCTTGAAGTATTCTTCTTGAAATAGCCTTTCCAAAGTCATTATAGAATCTGACGATGAGCAAGCGCACACCTTTAATGCCTATGCTAATAAACGATTTTCATTTCATTCCAAGAGCATGAGCATGGCAGCTTGTCAAGTGATGCTGTTATTCCAGGAGAGAGCAGTGTCTGCTACTTCTATTGCCAGTTGTCAGTTGCTCCAACCAACTGATATGAGCATATATTCATTTCTTAACTTCCAATAATTAATTGTATTGCAATTGATTGTGTGATTATAATAGTGTAGACACCCAATAATATTATGACGCCTCTGAGTACAGACAATATGTGTGTAGAACTGCTAAAAATAAGCCAAGAAGCCCTAATGTGTGGACATGGGGAGATGCCGCACTAATTATAGCACTCACAAACTTGTAGTTATTTTTAAAATAGTGCATCGTTAAGGCGCTGTTCCTGACCCAATTGCTAACTGTGTGTTTCAGACTCCATGAAGAGATAGAGCATTTCTACATGTACATGTCGCCCACGGAGACGGAGCACCTGCTCAGGAGCACAGTGGTGACTCGCATCCGCAGCGCCATTCTCACGTTGTGGCCGCAAGCGCGCGTCGAGGTGTTTGGCTCCTTCCGCACGGGACTCTATCTGCCCACGAGCGACATAGACCTTGTTGTCATTGGTGAGTGCACAGTGTGCCTATGCTTGGAGGTTTGGTGCACTGCACTCGGTGGACATTTTCTAAACCTGTTAAATTAATATTTCTTTATATTTATTGGAATCAAACAAAAATAATTATTAATCAATAAAATGTTAACTAATAAAAAAACTTAATACAAGAATAACAACTAATACATATTCAATAAAAAATATACATCTTAGGCCAAGAACAATGTACGTAAGTGTAAAGGGAAAGAAATGCAACAATCAAGTGACCCTTGGGCCTGAAAGAGCGACTAGTGATCAACAAATAACGTTGTTGAGAATCCCCCGCGCGCTCCTCACTAAAAATTGTCTTCTGTGATCCCTACTTTGAGCTATTGTTCTGGTTGCGCCGGGGACTGTGCTGCTGGTGTCTGGGCGTCGTATTATGTGTTTGTGTTATCTAATCTTATTGGAATTGCTTATAATATTGCGAATGGGCGCGGGTGTGGAGTCGTGCATATTGAGATAAATGAAAATCGAGAACAAAACAAATATTGAGTGATAACGTGAGGGGAATCACCTTTCATAATACAGTGGTACCTCTACATATGAGTTTAATTCATTCCATAACCTTGCTTGTATGTCAAAGCAATATTCCCCATTGAAATTAAATAAAATGCCATTAATCCATTCTAGCTCCCAAAACACCACCTCAGTTGTCCAGACCTGGATTTTCCCAGAGAAACAATCTCCTCTGCCACTGACACTTCAAAGGCCCATTCAGTTACAGGCTCAGGCCACACATCCTCGTAACACCCAGCCAGGCCTGACCAATAATTCTTAGGCATACCACGATATTAAAGTGGCCCTTCCAGAACTCTCGTAGGGTAAAGTTTGTGTTCTCAGTCACCTCAAAGCAACGCCGAAAAATATACTCGTATCTCAAAGCAAAATATCGCTCTCTCGGCGGCTCGTATTGCAAAACACTTGTATATCGAGGCACCGCTGTATATAATGTTTTGTAATTGCTCCAGGTCAGTGGGAGAAGCTGCCGTTATGGACACTGGAACGCGAGCTGGTCGGGCAGGACATTGCCGAGAAGGACAGTATTAAAGTGCTGGAGAAGGCGACGGTGCCCATTGTGAAGTTGACTGACAAATACTCCGATGTTAAAGTGAGTAGCAACGCGTGGATGTGCAGATGCCGCAAATGCGTGCGTTGTGATGAGCACGCTTGTGTTGCAGGTGGACATTTCATTCAACATGAGCAATGGAGTGAAAAGCGCAGAACTCATCAAAGAGTATAAAGTACGTTGGAAGTGTGTATGGCTGGCCATATGCATATTATGATATAATAACAACTGGTAATGTTCCAGGAGAAGTACCCTTGCTTGTCCCGTCTGGTGATGGTGCTGAAGCAGTTCCTGCTGCAACGCGATCTGAACGAGGTGTTCACGGGCGGCATATCCTCCTATTCCCTCATATTAATGAGCATCAGCTTCCTGCAACTCCATCCGCGGCCGGAGCGACTGCATCAGCCGCACAATCTGGGCGTGTTGCTGATCGAGTTCTTCGAGCTCTATGGGAGGAAGTTCAACTACGTCAAGACTGCAATACGTGTCAAGAACGGCGGGAGCTACGTCGCCAAAGATGAGATACAAAAGGTGTGAATTGCTCATGGGGTCTCTCTCCTTTATGATTTGGTGATTATATCAGGGCATTGTTTCACGAACAGGAGATGAATGATGGCCACAGACCCTCCCTATTGTGCATCGAGGATCCTTTGACTCCTGGAAATGACATCGGTCGTTCTAGTTACGGAGCCATGCAGGTGAAACAGGTGATAACACTGACATCACTCGTTACGGTTTAGTGTCTTGCCTGGTATTGACTAAGAACATTTGCAGGCATTTGACTACGGGTACATAGTGCTGCAGCAAGCGGTCTGTCCGCAATGGTCGCCGCGCTCGTGGGGCGGCCGGGGCGGGCAGGGCAGTGCGCTCGGCCGCGTGCTCCGGGTGACCGACCACGTGTTGCAATATCGGCGCTGGGTGCATCACACCTTCCATCCGTACTTCTTCCCGCCGCCGCCCCTGCCCCTGACCACCTCTTTGCCGTCCTCGCTCCCTGCCTCTCTCCCCGAGTCTCTGCCGGAGTCTCCTCCCGCTTCTCTATCCTCCTCTGAGGATGACGATACATCTGCTTCGGAAGAGCAGCAACTCTCTGGTAACTATAGACATTGTCGCGTGCTGCGTTATTTAGTTAATGTGTAAGTGACATATTGCCTTTGCTGCAGGCACGTCGCCTCCTCCTCTGTCCGCGCTGCAGTGTTCATCGCCGACGCCCAGACGCGTCTCCGGTCATCAGAACCTCATCATTCAGCACATCATGTCGAACTCTCACTTCAATAATATTCCTTCTGGTATGTGCTCAAATGTGCATGGCGAGGGGAGAACGTGTGTGGGCGTTATAGCGTTGGTGTTTCGCAGGTGTGATTCAGCAGGGTCGTGCGATGCACCCCATGGCGCGGCACAAAGGCGGCGGCAGACACCCGCGGGGCGCCAGGCATCACACGGAGCCTCCGCACAGGCACAAGCGCCGACACACGCGGGACTGACCCCACGCGAGCACCCACCCTCTTCAGCACGACACGCACCATGCCTCTGCTCTGATACGTGCTGCCATTCTCCCACTTTGCCAGACATATTTTTATATATGGTTTTGATGGTGAACTCTCAGTTCTCATAATAATTGAACTTTTTTGATATATTTATTTGATTCTTATGAGCAAGAAGCCAGATGCAATGATGCATCTGTCTGCATCTGTGCTATGAAGTATCTGTGGGCTGAAGTGATATAGATAATAATTGTAATATATTGTTATAGCTGTACATATTGTTATGAGCCTGGACGTGTGTTGCGTTGCGTCCACTCCATCCACTACATGTGCATATAATAATAATAAAAGACGGATGGGTACATTCTGAATCACATTATGAAAATTATCATGAAAAGAATCCATTAGATTTGGTTATTTATTTTACATTTATTAAAAATATTATATCAAGTTTAAGATGTTGTAAAATTTATAATAAATCATTGACGGATTTTGTGAGTAAAAAAAATTGTAAACACTCAAATGTTGACTCAAATAATGAAATGGGCGCTTTGTGTGCTTCAGTTGTTTCATATATGTGGTGTGATAAGTTGTCATCCATATTGCGAGTGAGTGACTTGGCTTTAATATTGTAATGATGAAAGACTTGAGAATGGTTGTATCATAGTTCGGTCAGCAGCAGCAGCAGCTCAGCCAGGCGAGTGTCACGGACTGGCATTTGTTGAACCCACTTAATATCACACCTGCATCCACCATTGAGGAGTGATATTATGATGACCTCTAATCCAGTGCTGTGTGCGAAGGGATGCTCCTTATGTATTCATTTATAATTTAATCACGTATGCTAGTCTTTAGTACATTATTGGTGGGACAGAGGTCATGCGAATGGACAAGGGAAGGGAACTTGTAACCATAGTTGTCTTCATTTGAAACTATTCCCAATAGTCACACACACACACACACACACATACATGCATGCTAGAGTTACAATAATACTGATTGCATACATTATAAAAAATATTTTAAAAAAATTAAAAAAAAAAGAAATCATTCAAAAAATATAATACATAGTTTGTTGTAATCATAAATACATATTTAGAAAATACAAAAAGAATAACACGAGTACATTGTGATGCTGTGATGCGGCGTTCCCAGCATAGGTGGCGCTCGCGGCGCTTGTTCGTCAGATTCGTTTTATATTAAGTTGTTTTTATAATTTTAAATGTATTTTAAGGTAAACAGTAATGGACAATTACTAAGTGAGCGATCGTCTCGCATCTCCAACTGGGGCGGCTGCCGGATTGTCAGATGCGGTGTGACTGTTGGGAATAGTGGTGCGGCCAGTTGGAGATGCCGCGCCGCTTGTAAATATTGTACATAGGATATGTAATGTACAGAGAGGTTTTTTAAAATAAAGCACGATTGAGAAAAATACAAAAAAATGATAGATGCATAAATAAAGGTAATATATAACATACACAGCGCTGTATGCGACAAAAGCATTTCCTGTGTTTCATTCCCTCGTTTTAGCAGAGTTGGGCTGAAGGGGGTTCTCCGCGGTAGAACATGCAGTGGCGTAGCTACTATGCTAGCAGAGGCCCTGGGACAAAAAGTAAACTAGGGCCCATACTAAACTAATAAGAATACGGGGGAGTTCCCCCGCAAGTTTCAAGCAAAGTTGTTCGAGATTTGTTGGGAAATCTCCTGTATTTTTTATATAAGTTGCCATTATTAAAGTCGCGTTCCTGGGATCTGGCTTATTTATATTCCGAATGTGGGAAAAAATTTCACTACTTCAATTTATAGTTTGTACGTCAGGGTCTGAGGGTCCCCGGGGCACTGCCCCATTTAACCCATTGGCAGCTACGCCACTGAGAACATGAGTTACAGTGCTCCGAAGACACCCGCATAAGTGGCCATTGCGGCTGATTGGTTAATCTGAAACAAGGAAAAAAAAATAGAATGGTGTTTTAATCTAAATTTAATCGAATGAACTAGAACCTTGGAAATTGGATTTTTGACAGCCTTCAAAACAAAAATTACAATTTTGTTTTTTTTTTTACTATGAAATAAAGTAGTAATTTTCGGACGGTTCTAGTTCATTCGATTTGTTGATATGTAATGAATCGACTGTATAATGATCATTCAAATCGTCCTCCGTAGGACTTAACGTCCATAATCCCTCAACTCGGCGCTCTGAGCATCGCTTCACCACCATGCTCCACCAGTGGCGTAGCTAGGCAACCAAAGGCCCTGGGGCAAAAAATAAACTAGGGCCCCAACTAAACTAAGAATACAATTTGTACGTCAGGGCACTGCCCCGTCTAGAACCTTAGTTGCTACGCCACTGTACTCCACGCGTATCAGAGAATCAATGTTAGCAACAAAATAATCGATTCTTTAAGTCCCCTTTGGGTTGGGAGTACTCCGTTAATGCCTAACATTAATCATTGTCTTGCCTGAGACCTGTTGCAGAATCGCAATATGTGTTACCAGAGTGAGACGCGTTCCTGGCAGGGAGGGGCTCTGGGGCGATGTCTGCATGTTCGTTCATCCCTGTCTAACCCGTAGGACGTAGGCTATTCACACTTCGCAGGAATTCATTCAACTGCTCAAACCAGTTCGTGTGGGATGCCGCGCCGGCCGGTCGTGTGCGTCGGTCACCGCTTTGTTACCGAATATTTCGACTGAAAATATATTATTTCCTTATTTTAAATACAGTTAAAATAAATTGATCCTGCGTGATACTCGATATAATAAGCAGATTTTAAGGTTAGTACTCTTGTTCTTATTTGTTAACGAAATTAGCGAGTTTTAATTAAAGGTTCTATGCAAAGGAACCAAATGCAAGAGCATTGTTTGTTCATATATGTTAATAATAGGTTTTAATTGCAATGGCATTGAGGCGAGTGGTTTGGTAAGTCGCAGCACAATGCCGTTGACCGCCCGGGATGCACACACGGCCGCGCGCGTCAAGTGGTCATGTTGTACCAAAAGAATGTCTCTCATTAAGTGCATAACCGGTGAGTTTAGTAGGTACGTGTACTTAAATGTGTTTATTAGGCGCTCCTGATTGCACTGTGATAAGCCGCAGCGGGTGCCCGCGCTCTCATGAACACGCGCTGCAGATATAACTTTATAGGTGTTATAATATCTAGTAATGAAATGAGGTCAATTTCATCACAATGATATCACTTCAGTGTCTTTAATGACTTTAATTATCTCGCAGATATGCACGAATTGACTTTATGGGGCGTACGGCACTTGTTATTTTGATCGAAAACTACGAAGTGATGGCTGCAAAGGTTCCGAATCGCCGGTTTAAAATAAGCACGACTAAACCGCAAGGAGTTTTAAATTATATTAATTGTCAATAATCGCAGACACCACCAATAAAAGAGAATTAATACGAAACAAAAACAACATATCGAAATGAAACTTCTCATTAATGAAAACAAATTGCAGTTGAATCCTTCGCCCTGCTCATGAACTCGCATGCGGCTCCATGACACCTCCGGGCCAACCGGTTTAACATGAAGGCCGATTCTCCTTCACACGTACAACTGATCCAGCTGCAGCGAGCAGACTCAATGAACGGAGCTGTCGCATCAATATCAACTGAATTTAGATAAAAAATGTCGTTGAGAATGGAATCGTTCCGCACAATCGGATTATAACGGAGATCGGCGTCTTCTGTTCGTTTTGCTCTGTTGGCTCCAAGCCTTTGAGAGCACGAATTCAGAACTTTGCTCACTGCTCATCACTCGGACGTGCAGGGGCTCAGACAGCATTATGTAACAAATTATAAACAGAAGCAATAAAATGAACAAATAGCTCACTGGCAAATATGACTGCGACTATACAGTATTTTAATAGAAAATTAATGAAAAAATATAAGAAAATGCAATTTGTTCCGCCTTAGAAGCAATAAATTACAAATTAATTCAATTTTTTATTAGGAAAAACAAATAAATAAAATCAAATATTTTAATGATTCTTTATTGTTCATGTATTTTAGTGCATAGATTGCACTCTTCTCTTCACTTTGTGATATACGACAACATTACTCCCTCCAAAAAGGAAAGCTCAATATCCAAAACGACGTAGTGCCTCGTTTAATGCCGCAGATGTTGCGAGTTGAGTTGAGGCTATTCAAGATCCTGCTGTTGAGCGTTAGGAGGCCCAGCTGATTTGTCTCCGTGTCCATTTGATAAATTTTGTTGTGTGATTTGAGTTGATGCACCAGGTTGATAAGTGAACGTGTCCGGTAAAACATGATCATTGACATCACCCCTACCTCGTTTTGATCCACGACTATAATAGGAATAATTCTCGTTGTTCTCATCGTTAGTTTCTCTTCGCCTAAGTTGATCAGAGTGTTTCCGTTTGATTACTCCGTTGTTCATTTCAACTTGATAGGAGTAAGTCTTGGTGCGTTTTGATATAATCCTTGGTTCAGAGCCTTTCTCTATAAATTTGTTAACCCAGACTATGTCTCCAATCGAATATTCTGGTGGAATAGTTTCTTTAACTGATGGCCTGAGTTCCTGGAATAACCTAACTCTGTCAAGATCTTCCTTGATTCTTGACTTAAGAAGATCAAACGTAGTGCGCATTTATCTTCCAAACAGCATTTCGCTTAGTTGGTATCATTACCTTAGTTGGCGAATCTTTTTTATTCACTGGATATGTTTGGCTGCTTTCATTGTCGCTAGATTCGCTAGACGCGTTGTGTCGTGCTAGGCGTCTCGTTCGTAACTGCTTATGCGTTACTATGCCGCTACTAATGCACACTTTTGAGAAGTGGTTGTTCTTCCCGCATAACCTACAGCGTTTGCCTCTGACTGGACATTCTTCTAAATTATCGTGATAGTCTCCTCCGCAGAAGACGCACATTTGATTGTTTCGTAGTTGACGTTTCTTCGATTTCAAAGTATCGTTACTTCTCGTTGTTCGTATAAAATATAAATGCAGTTTTAACATGAAAAAACGGATTATTTTCAACCACAATGACATAAGTGACAGTTGTTTTTTAATTATGCAACAACTTTATGTATCAGTTTATTGTTAATTATAAATTATTAAGACCATTAATCGAAATATAAACTATCCTATATCTCAAGTTAGACCAAATTACACATAAAATGCCAACTTTCATCGAAATCGGTTGACTTGGTGAAGAGTTCACTGGGAACATACATATGACACTGGATTTATATATATTAAGATATTACGACCGATATCCCGTCAACGTTTCCAATTATATATATGTGAAATGAATGGGTACGTATTCTTTAATCCTTATTTTATTTACATTGTAAAATAGTGCGATATTACATCTACATCTACGGTTAATATATATTTCATTATATGGAGGAGGGGGTCGTTTAAAATTTCCTAAGCTTGAAGGGGGTCATATAAAAAAGTTTAAGAAGCAATAGCATATATATCGGATCGTCGCGCCCACAACATATTATTGACTTTTTATCTGCCGATATTTTCAAAAACAGACTGGTGAGATGGTCACAAAATAGGCAAAAATGTTAGTGTAAACATCAATGCTCGATAGAGGGACATCAGCAATGCGCTGCTCGCCTGTTATACAATAATAACAAATATTCCACTAAATCACGCTGCATTTGGATCGAATTTCATTATTTAGTCATTATCTATTATTTGCATTGGAGATGCGCCGAACACGGGTTCAGCCGAATACGCATGCTCAGCTCAGTGCACCGAACATCATAGTTTACCACTCTTACATTTTAAATACGAATTATGTTAATTTAAATAATCTTCAATTAAGTTCGTTTTAATTTCACTCTTTAAAACTATTCATTCATTTTAAATAAAACTGGAATCTTAGGGGTCAATACGCATAGCCCTAAAGGAAGAAAACGATTTCGGAGAAAATGTTTTCTGATAAAAACAGCTAATTTAAAAAATAGTTTGTTAAACTCTTAGAATCTTTATTTCAGACCCGATTGATTCGATTTCTTCGAGAACTGATGAAATTAATGTATTATTGATATCTGTTAGAAATACAATTATTACTTTCTTTATTGTTCTGTTGCCTCTCATCAAATCGATCAGAGTTAAGATGAAAAAGTTCTAGGTCTTTGAAATTATTATTTTTTACTTCTGGTGTTATAAGAAAGCTTTTGGTTTGTTTTTTAAATCAACCACAGTTTTGAACTTTATCAAACAGATGAGAGCTGAAGTAGAAAGCTATGGCTTTTTGAATTCATGAAGTTGCCCCAAACAACATTCTTAACACATGTTTCGACCATTTTGATCAACGGATTTTTTTTTTTATTAATAGAGAACTCAGGGGCTACCAGAACTATTTAAATATTCGGCCGAATACGAACATAAATATACCGAGCACGATTATTCGGCCGAACATTCGACACATCTCTAATAGAAATAAAGCGAGCGCGTGTTGCCTTGCTGTTATTTCTGTGTTCTGTATGATTGCTTTTGAAGCATTCTGGTGCATCGATTGCAGGCGGGAGCATGCGGGACAGTCTGCGGCGGCTCGCATCCGACGACGGGATGCCAAGCACCTACAATGCGAGGCGCGTCCAAGTCGAACTGATTGACGGCAGCTTGGTGGGCGTCGACGTCGATGTGAGTCAGCACCTGCCAGCCCTCAGGTCCCAGTGGTAGCACGTCGGTTGACGCAATTCCTGGTTTCAGCGGAAGGCGCTCGGACATGATCTGCTTGACAAAGTATGCGAGTCGCTCGATGTAGAAGAGCGGGATTACTTCGGCTTACAACGAGAGGAGAAGAACGAGCGAGTGTGGCTGGATTTGGGGAAGAGGCTCTCCAAGACATTCAAAAGTAATCAAATATGCATTCATGCCAACAATGGCAAGATGGCACGCATCAGTGACCGCATGTTTCAGATGATGTGTGGTTCGTGCGGTTGTCGTTCAAGTTCTACCCTCCGGAGCCGAGCCAGTTGCGCGACGACACCACGAGGTATCAGCTGATGCTCGCAGTGCGGCGCGATTTCGTCGAAGGTAGCACATTGTCTTATAATATGCCCCTTACATTCCTTAATGGTTGTGTTCTTTGCAGAACGTCTGTCGTGTTCGTCGATAACCTGCGCATTGCTGATGTCATACATCATGCAATCAGAGCTGGGCGACTACGACGACGACACTGAGGAGAAGCTGCGCACGTATTTGTATCCGATACATGAGAGATCGTGTGAGACTGGGCTCACTCAAAAGATCACACAATTGTATCAAAATCACAAGTACGTATCTTACATCACCTTGCCTCTCCCCACCACACCCCACCACTCCCCTCCCTCTGCCACTCCGCTCGATGCGCATCGACATCATTTACATTGGTAATCTATACGTATACTTGCCGGCATAGTAACAATTTGGTGCTGAGACTGAAGTCTGACTGTGGTTGAGTCGGACGTTTGGAGCCGAGAATGTGGTGGGCTATGCTTAATCATGAATGAAGCCGACACACGGCGAAGTGCCGCGATTGCTCTCTATTGATTGTGTGATGGTCCGCGGCGGCTTTGACATTCAACTTATTCCATTAGTCTGTCTCTTGAATATGAGCCACTGTGGTTGCCTTCATGTGAGTGACATTTCAGAGGACTGACGCCGGCCGAGTCTGAGCTCAACTACTTGGAGAACGCCAAGAAGCTGCCCATGTACGGCGCCGAGTTGCACGAAGCGAGGGACTCCGACAACGTCCGCATTATACTCGGAGTGTGCGCGAATGGAGTCACCGTGTATAGGGAGAGGTCTGTATGCCCTCGCGCATGACAGTGGGTCATGTCCACGTCTGACTCCAATTCCCATTTGCAGCACACAGCTGAACAGATTCCCGTGGACTAAAATATTAAAGATAAGCTATGACAAGCACATATTCATGCTGGAGCTGAGACCCACCGAGTTTGATGATATGCTGTCGGTGGTCAGCTTCCGACTGCCCTCGGCCAGAGCCAGCAAGCAGCTGTGGAAGTCCAGTGTCGAGCAACACATGTTCTTTAGGTAATTACTATTTACTAATTGAATATTTCAAATTGAACATATTTATTGACATTTCGTGTATTTGTTGAAGACGCGCCGCCCCTGTGGTGGTCGACAGAATCCCCGGATGGAAGAGATTTGGCTCCAGGAGATTCTCATGTCGGCGGACCCTGTCGCAAATACGAGCTGCCTGAACGTGATTATATTGTATAGACGTAATCCACAATTTGTAGTTCTATATCGAATGTAAAAGTTGTAACTGTCGATGTGCAGCGAAGCAGAGTGCCATTTTGGAGATGATTCGAACAATATCATCATCAAGATTCTGATCCTGCCAGGAGTTTGTAGCCTGATTCATGTTACTTAAATAGTTTCTGTATTCGTGAAATTAATGTCAACAATCCTTACAATACGAATGACCATGCCATCGGCAGCAAAAAGGTTGCGACGGCGATGCAAATAGTATTATAAATGCTATTGTCATTTTTGAATTAAGAATTTGGACAAAAGAAAATAAAAACGCAAGGGACGTGTGAATATTGTAAATATTTTAGTCGTAATATAAGTAGTGTGAATTGCATGTTACGGGTTTTATTGTGGGTTTGGCCTGAAATAAAGTAATGGTCATTTTGGACTTGACACAGGGACAGATGCTAACATCATTCTCACAAATAATTAACTGAAAATGTCTACTGTAGGACGGCGCACACCCTGCATTTTCATATTCTTGATTCAATGCGTAGAAATATAACTAAGCAAATCTAGTTGTGAACAATTATTACAGTTGAAGTTGCCAAAGAGAAAATGTTACATTCCTCGTCACAGTGTATCTCTAGTTGTATTAAATCTGTGTTTTCTATTATGAAGTGTGAAAAAGAATATATTAAACTTGAAGCATGTCTCATTTTGGTTACTTTTATTTTTCATTATTTAAACTTGGTCCTAGGTTAAGGTATGAAGGGGAGATGTCACAGAACCATCTTTGTCAATTAAATGTGTCCCAGTCTTTCATCTATGCTAATATAATAAAGAGAAAACATTTGATTGTTTGTTTGTATGTATTGAATAGGCTACGAAACTAATGAACAGATTTGAAAAATTCTTTCACCATTAGAATCCTACATAATCCCTGGTAAACTATATGGTAGGCTATAGAATATTTTCAAAAACGTTAGGGATCCGTATGAAAACTTCAATAATGTAACTCAGTGTGAAAAAAAAAACATAAACAGTCGTGGGACTGCCGATAGAAGTGAAAACGGAACTATTAAGTTAAGAGTAATTGAAACTATATGCAAAAATTATATGAAATTTTTTAAAAATATATTCGTTGTTTTCATTATTCATTTATCTGTATAAAAATATTAATATGTTTCATACTCACTTTTATACTGAAGTCAATGAATTTAAAGTCAATAAATAAACAGTAATCCTTCAATTAAATAATTACAATAATAGTCAAATTAAAAATTCACTTAAATAAACAAAATCCAGTACACACAAGTTGAACTTTCCACGTGGTCAATTTAACTTTACTTATGTAGATAACCACACTCTAATACTTAATGTACAACGCGTCACATTTACAATTACAGATGTACTGCTACTATAACGTATTGGTGACGTGAACTCACAAAATTATACTTATCCAAAAAGCGTCCAACGCGCACATAATACAGTCAGAAATAGTCGATGTATTAGTGTATACGTGTACACAGGCTACTGCGCGTGCGCTAGTCTGGCTCTCCATAGCTATAGATATACTATTATCATTAGCATGTCGGTGACGCGAAACCGCTGTAAAATGTATAGGAAATATGGACACCAGCATTTTTTTTTAGATGCAATTATATTTGCGAGCAAGTTGTATAGGAAATATGGACACCAGCATTTTTTTTAAATTATATTTGCGAGAATTTCGTCATAACTACAACTATTTTTGTTTTTTAAATGTTTAATAATATGATGTATTTCTCGCGGGTCAGTCGGTGTTAGGTATAATGAATTTCCAACTGGAGTAATGACTGGTTTACCTTTAGGTATCGAAGAATCGGTATTGCTGTCGCCTGATGAAATGAAAATCATTAAAAGCGTTCGCGACAGTTTGTGGATCCTCTACAAGGTTATTATTTATAGTAAGTTTAATAATATTCTCTGTAATTTATTTATTTATTTTATTTGTACGTTTCTTTACTGCTTGCCACATTACTAAGATTTCTGCCTTTTTCATTCTATTTTTAGATTTTATAACTGTAGTGTTCATGTAAAATAGGATCATCCGTTTGTGTCATGAATGCTTTCAGATAAAGTGCTGCAAAGTGAATTGGTCCACTTGTTCAATCAGATGATGCGTCTCTTGAAATATGAATATCCTAGCAACCAATTTAAGATAGACCATCTTCGAATAAACTATATTTGTATTTGTGCATTTCAAATTATTCCCTCTGCCGGTTTAATGTGCGTAATTGCCCTGCATTCATTAGGGCGACACGCGCAGTTGCATAAATAATAATACTATAAGATGTTTATGTACAATTTGGTTTAATCCGATGGCTTGTTATCCATAAATCTCGCTACCGGTTGGACGACGTAATATATCTGATGGCGACTCGTGTTCCTCGTTCATTACTCGCTTTCCACTCGCCCTGACCACACGACACTAGAGCAGTGTACAGACAAAGTAAGTGCATTTTATGTTAATTGTTAAAGCGAATATAATTGATTTCAGCTAATATTACTGCTACGTTCATATGTATTATTATGTAAATGCTCATTATTTTTATATTTTGCTTTTAATTGGCTTAAAATTGGTATATTACATTATGGCCGTGCATCCGTTGCTCCCATCAGATGCTGCACGTGATCTCGCTGCTGTGCGTGGTGACAGTGGCGGCGTGTCTGGTCGCCGCAAAGAACGCAGCGACCTCACTCGGCAAAGGACTCACGAAGGAGATACAAGCCGTCAAGCAGCCGATCGACGAGGCCATCGCATACGTCGGCTCCAGCCAATGTCAGTAATAAGTCGCCGCTGCCATGCTGACTTAGAAATTTGAAAACACTAAAAGCTATCACGGTCAATTGCTTCAGGTTCTAATGTGAAAAAGCTCATTGGAGTGACCTACGAGCAAATAGAAGGCGAAAAGGAGCCGGACCTCGAAACACTGAAAATTGAATTGCGGACAAAGTGCGTACACACATGCTCTGGGTGATATCAATGCGAATGTGGTGAAACCTGACAATGTCATAACCCAATTGTAGTGACTTCCGCGCCGTATACAACATCAGCAAGGCCGCAGAGGCCATCCCCCGGGCGCGCGAGGTGCACCTGCAGGAGAAGCTGATCATATTCATTCACGGCTTCACGGATGATCCGACCAAGGGCAGCTTCCAGACTATCAGCGAATCATTCCTAAAACAGGGTGAGGCTTCTTTGCACTACATTCCGTTGGCAACACGTAGGGGCCGGCCACTCCATTGACCACCCCACTGACTGCTTCAATATATAAATATTCATATAACTTTGTTATTCTGTTTTGTCGAAGTAATTTTAGGTTGAAGGTTATCAAGTTCGGAATCAAGCGCATGACATTGAACTTCAAGTTGCTGTTTGCTATTTATAAGTTCAACTTAACTGCCGGTTTGACCGCACTGTAAGGCCTTCCGCTCGGTTGTTCCGGCAATCGTTGTCGCTCGCACGAGGCCAAACTGGGATTGGTGCATTCAGGGATGGTGGTTTGATGTTTCAGGCAAATGCAACATCTTGGCGCTGGACGGCAGCTCCTTGATTCATTGGTTGTATTTGCGATCCACGACATACGTCCGGTTCATGGGAGAGAAGCTCGGCGCCGTGCTCGCCGCGATGATGGAGAGTGAGTGTTCAGAATTCATTCGTCTCTTTACTTCGCTGTGTGTTATGTTATGTGTAACACAACTTCAATATAACCGACACTGAGCGTGTTCAGAATTCATTATTAAAATGAACGTATATAGTCAAGCATTAAGGATAAACATTTTAACACGATTACACGATGCGTGGGAAGAGCCTGTCGGGCGCAGTTAAGAGCGATTACAGCGAACGATGCATTCGTACTAATAGCGTGCAATTAGATTGTCACTCGCTTATTTATAGCTAATTAATTGCTTCCACAAAACATTCCATTTATATAAGACGACATAAACCTCTGTTTTGTACTTATATATGTATGTATGTATATGTAACGCGTAATGACTACAATGAGGAAAACATTCCAGCGACGACTAAATGTTGATGCATCAGAACACGCGAACATGCAATTTGTATTATTCGTTCATTCAATTGAAAAATAAGTCATTTATAATAATAATAATTCGATATAAAAATAAAAGCCATAAATAATACAAATTAATTTGCTTCGCCTTTCCTAAACTCCGCCCAACATGATGACTAGTATAGGTTAGTTATTCCTGCATCATATTTGGCAGATGGCGTAGATGCAGCGGACATTCATCTCATCGGCCACAGTCTAGGATCGCATATATCCGGGTTTACGGGTAAGACGGTGACGGCGTTGACCGGGAAGAGGGTCGGCCGGATATCCGGCTTGGATCCGGCTGGGCCGTGTTTCAGTCACATAGATGAGGAGTTGAGGTTGAAGAGTTCTGATGCTGCTTACGTCGATGTCATCCACACAGATGCTGGCGTTTATGGGTTGAAAGATGCAGTCGGTAGGTTTGCTTGGGCTGTTTCATTGATGAACGATAATATATGTATTACATATAATTGTTATATATTGTGCAGGTCACTCCGATTACTATCCAAACAGTGGCTCGAAGCAGCCGAACTGCTTACTGCAAACGTGCAGCCACAGTCGCGCGTGGGAGTTGTACGCGGAGTCTCTGCTGCGGCCGAAGGCGTTCGCCGCGAGGAAATGCGACGACTGGGACAGCTACAAAGCCGGCAATTGCACAGCGGAAATAAGGTGAATCACTTTTATACAATTTTTGTCCGTCGTCTGTCCTCCTGGAGATCTATCTGCTTGGATGTGGTTCAGATCGCAAATGAATAAGTGAATATTGTTTCAGTTACATGGGCTACCCATCAAAGGCGAACACACGCGGAAAGTTCTTCCTCCGCACGGGCGACGAGTCACCATATGGCTTGGGCGAGAAGGGCTTGAAGTACGAAGGCGAGGAGGGCGTCATCAACAAAGCCGTGGGCGGAGGGCAGAGCGCCGCGAAGGGGATACGCAACATCGGCGGAAAGATATTAGGGTAATGCATCCATCGCAGGCGGGTGTCTCTGGAGTCCCACAAGGAGTATGTCATGAACAATCAACCCTTCTGCTACGATTTGATTGTTTGACATTTCTTCTTTAGTTTATTTATAATTATATTGAACGAATTTATTAAAATAATAAAGAATTATTTTGTTATTATAATTATTTCTGTTCGCGTCAGATGCATTTGTATATTTCCTCTCCTCACCCCCCGCCCCTCTGTTAACCGCAACTTTAAAATCCTTCGCGGGAACGAGGACGTCAGTGACTGATCAGACATGCGAGTGTTGAGTGCTTTTCTCTTTTCCGTGACTCAAATGCATTTTATATTCTTTATACCTATTTCCTATATTCAAAAACACAGTCGCTCTCCTACAATTTCTATAGCAACTCGTGTTTTTGTGAGTAGATCGTACGTATACACCAGTGCTACCAGCACTTGATGGCGACTTTACTAACGTGTACTACTGCTAATATGCTAAAGGTATAAGGTAATTCCGCTACCAACTCATAGGTGGCGCTGTCAAGAATGCAACACACATCCCATCTGCCATTGTTGACGTCACATATTTAACTCTAGCGAGTTGGAGCCGAGTAGCTTGTCATTGTGAAACTTTATGGGTAATTATAAAAATAAAACAAAGCAATTAAATTATAATGTATTCTTTATAACACTCATAATCTCGCGCAAGATCATACATGCATACATGCATACAAGTGCAGCAAAAATAGAAAAATAAACATCTTACGTTCAATATTAAAAACATCAAATAAATATAAAAAATATGTCATCACTAAAATTATAAACACGACAAAATAATATTTACTTTCTGAAAATATTATTACTATTATTATTATTAAAAAAACAATTGATGCAAATATAGTTTATAAGTTCGTGGGTTGCCCCAAAACCACCCAAAATGCCCCAAATCGAGCACAAGCGATGTGCTGCGTGGCTTCGTTGCAGCCTCCACGTCTGCGATTGGAATGTCGTGTGGGATTATGCAGAACACTTAACTTATTTCAACACACGCGTCTGTGATGATGACCATAGGACGAGTTGCACTTTGAGCAATTTGAAATAAACCAAACAACGTGTGGGAGGGACCATTATGTAACCAACATCACGCACACCCACACACCCACGCACACCCACACCCACACATACACACACAGAGTGCAATTATAACCAAATCAAATGTAATCACATTACTTTCAAGAATATGCCCTATGACGGAGCTGTCGCTTACGGCACTGAATAAGACACTTGCATTATAATTATATTAGCACCTCAATGGTGAACTATTTGAGCGCTCAGAGACCTATACGCTCTTCGCTCGCACTGAGAACGCATCCTAAGCACTAACATTGGTCCCACAAGGAGGAACTATAAAATATATCATTTATTTGCTTTATTATTATATTTTAGGATTATTGCAGTGTGCACATTCGAATCCATTTGTTGTCTCTTGGACATGTGTGTTGCATTGTCCGCGCGTGCGCAGGATGTGTTCTCGGACGTGTGCTCACGAGCGAGTCTAGTGACAGGCGCTTGTTCAGATGCGATGTTGCCAACTTAACAATAACATATGTATATATTTATTTATAATATAAAACATTATTAATTAGGTTTCAATTTTTCCAATTTCTATATTTCACGTCCGAGCTAAATCGGAAATGTCACAAACATCACACAAACAGACAACGAATATTCACAAACGTATTATTTCCTAAATTGCGGTGGTCCATACATTACATTACATTACATTCCCAGTTTTATAGTATATTGTTGCTATTTCCCATTATGGCAACTTTATATTTAATGTTTAAAAAGCGAAACAAAACATACGAACGTAAAATGTATCATCTTGCGTCTCTTTCACTCCTATATAATACTTACTCAACTATACTTAGAATTATTTTACTATATGGAACGTTACAACTTGGACATTTCAATGTTTACACCAAAACGAAGCTAGTCAGAGATTATTGAAATAGAGACGCTCCATATAGTGAAAAAAATCAACTTAAAAATGCAATACAAAAAAAATATTACAAAAAAATGCTTAAAATTAACAAAATATATATATTTTTATTTTTTGTAAAATCATTTATTTGATTGGATAACGTCCACCGGCGAGCTCTTCGTGCTGCTAAAACATCAAATGCATCATAGTTATTGTCACTATTCAAATAAAAATAATAAACGAAGTATTTGTCATGCATCCGGCTCGAAGGACCAACAACATATTCCGTCTCTTTCTGTTAACCGAAACGTAAGCGAGACAACAATACATCAAAGCTACGCCGATTGCCGATTACTGATTGCGCACTATAAAGTATATAATTGCTATTATTATGAACAGGTGTATATTGCCAAGTGTGCGCGTGCGTTGCTCTCGTGTTAAGATTGAGTGCTCTGTTGCTGTATTTCAATTTTCTCAACTGTCATGTCGGGATTCATCGCCGTCGCCTCCTGAAAACAAACACACACAGACATTTAGGATAAATACAGCATTTGCGCAACGACAGCGACACACATATTGAAATGGACAAATGATATTAAAGCAACATGGCTACCTGTATGGCTTCAGCGAGTGCTCTGTCATGGTCGATGGGGTCGCCGTCAGACTGTATCGTGATCTTCTGCTCCACGCGGGTCTCCACGACGCCATTGCGCTCCGTTTTATACTATGGAACACACGCGTACATATTACGAATACTTGTAACTGAAAAGATTAATCCATGTGACAGACAGGGTCGTCATCGCTTACCGTGATGGTTTCAACTGTTCTTGTCTTAGAGCTGATGGTTTGTGATGAGACCACTTCACCCTCGCCCTCGGCTTCCGGCGATTCCTCGAGGACCTCACCAGCCACGCCGGGTGAGCTCTGATTAATAAATCCATATTAGTTCATGTCTTATTAATGCTAATTTTCATAATTGAGAACTAATTCACTTACCCTTGTGGGTGCTGCATGGACCATTGTGCCGAGCGGCGCATTGCCGGTCGCCGTCGTTGTCGTCGTCGTGTGGTAAGAGCCCGGTTCCTGCAACGCACACGACAGCTAAGCAAGGGACACGGTATTTATTTTACTATTGTAATAATGCCACTCTGGTGTCGTTAGTGTATCCATTATACGCATGCTGCAATCATACTGACAGGCAGTTCTTTGCAATTTGTACATTATATGAAACACACAATACAATAACTTGCAAGTGTGATCCTCATAGAACGCTGCACTCTCACATTGTATGCCACAACTGTCATCTCCATTCCAATCCGTGGTATAGTCCAAACTCACCGTGGTATAGTAGTGTCCCTCGCCGGCTCCCTCTTCAAAGTCAATGGGCGTTCCCGAGTCCCCACTGCTCAGGGAACTATCAGACCCATGCCGGGTGAGCTATGGCCCCAATGATTATGTTAAAACAGTGCATGCCATTCCGATGATGATGAAAGAAAAAAAAACACACACGAAATAAAATAAACAACATGCCGGAATTATTAAAAGGAGTAAATCAATTGAAATGACAATGCATATTACTAGAATAATAGCAATAATGCTCAGCTTCCATGCTCTATGTGCTATGTATAGAAAACCATTCTGAATGAATTCAACATTAAGATAAATTGCTCTTGCATGCATATTATAACTGAATGAACACAGGGGCACCATGTATAGTGGTGTCAACTGACCTTATCTCCAGTAGTGACCATGGTCTTAACCTGCTGCGTGAGCACCCGCTGCTCCTGCCTGGTGGCCGAGGAGGTGAGCGTGTGCGCGACCGTCTTCTCCTCCAGCTGCTGCGTCTTGGCTTGCGTGTCGAGGTCGTGATGCGTGGTCGCAGTGCGTGTGGTGACGGCGCGGGCGGTGACGTACGGGCTGTGGCGGGGGTCGGGGGGTTCCGCTCCCTCCGCCTTGTGGAAGTATGTCGGGTTATGCATGCGGGGCCGCGTAGAACAGTGACAGAATAGCAAACACTAGCATGTGCTAATATGATACACACTACACTCTTCTACGCATTCCGATGTTATCACAATAAACATATGAAACTGGACATGAGAAATTAAGAGAAGTAAAATAAGAAACGAAGCCACACATCAATTAAACAACAATATTAAATAATAATAATAACAAAAGTGGTAAATCGGGGAAATGTATCTATTCGTATATAACGTAAAGTAGTGAACGAACCTTGTTTGTGTGCGTCGAGAACGTCACTTCGCCGGTGCCTAAGTTCTCCACCTCTTGTTCGACATTGTGCGTCAAGCCATCGTCATTTTTCGTTAGCAACTGCTTGGTCGTCGTCTTGACGACCACCGGCGGTGTCGGTGTCTTACCCTTCCTTTGGGAGATCGGGATTTTTGAGGACAAAGGAGTGGCCGACGACACGATGCCTTGATGTCGTATGTGCTCGCTGGTCGTGAACTCTGTGAAGGTCTTGGGCTCGTCGCCTCTCGCGGGACTCTCGTCCTTCGCGAACGTGGAGAACTTGTGCGTGTTCACGGTCTGTATGTCAATGCTGGCTGGCAGGTCCTGCGTCTCCTTCTCGATCGTGTAATTGCCGCCCTTGTCCTCGAAGTGCGACGGATCTATTTGTGAATAGTGTAATATGAGCTGCCCCGTGACCGGGTCCCTGACGGCCGTGCTCGGATCTATGTCGCCGCTGTCCGGGTCTATGTCGCCGTATTCCGTCTTTATTCTGCCTGTGACCGGGTCTATTTTTCCGGATAGAGTCATCGTCTGAGTGACGGTCGTTCGCGCGCCCTTGAGTCTCGGGTCGTCAGGATCGACGTCGATCGTCTCACCTGTTATAGGATCAACGATTTGATATAAGTAAACAGTCTTTGTCGTGATGATGCGTCCGGTGGTTGGGTCGATGGTGCACTCTCTGGGGTCTACTTCCTTCACTCTGCCTTTGTCATCCTTCTGCGTAATGACATATATTTTAACAATGACCAGTCTGCCGTCTACCAGTTTGCCAACCTTTGTATATATCTCTCCAGTAGACGGGTCCACTTGTGACGCTGAGAAGAGGGGCTGATTGTTCTCATCAGTAGAGCCGGTCGCTGTGTAAATTTGTCCATTGATCGGATCAATTTGAATAAGTAACTTGTCTACTTCTGACGTTCTAA
Organism: Tineola bisselliella; assembly: GCA_028551675.1. Classification (NCBI taxonomy): domain Eukaryota; kingdom Metazoa; phylum Arthropoda; class Insecta; order Lepidoptera; family Tineidae; genus Tineola; species Tineola bisselliella. Next base: position 22,567 of record JAPWLS010002143.1, on the reverse strand, counting down.
CTATTGTTCCTGTCTTAGGATCTAAACGACCGTATATAGTGATAATGTAACCGGTTTTGGGGTCAATTTGCCCAGTGGTATATAGCACTTCACCCGTCCGTGGATCTCTCGGTCCTGCAGTCCAAATCTGATTGGTTTTAGGGTCCACTTTAACATTCCTCGGATCATTCTCGACAATTTGTTTTCCAGATACGGGATCAACTTTGTTTTGAATAATTCTAAGACAGATGAGACGTCCGATGTCTTTGTCGGGCTTCCCAGATTTGGGGTTGACTTGGCCGCTTCTTAGCAATAATTGTCCAGTGACAGGATCGATTCTGACTTCTTTGCTTTCAAGCTTGCCAGTCTTGGGATCGTTGTACGTCACTGTGCCCTTGACCAAGTCGATTTGACCGTATTTTGTATCGATTTTATTGTTTTCAGGATGGATTTGTCCAGTGCTACTCTCTACTACTGAATGTTTGGGCTCAATCAGTCCCTTCTTCGCGTCTACTTTCCCAACGAACGTAGTGACTTCGACAACTGGATCGATGTGTGTACCGACAACTAATACCTGACCGAGTTTGGGATCTGCTCTTCCTGTTTTAGGATCTATAGCACCCACTATTGTAATTTGCCCAGAATTTTCATCGATCTGTATCGGCTTTGTGTCTTGTACGCCTGATGATGAATCAGTGACGAATATGACACCATTCGATGGATCTATAACTCCATATTTAGTAGATATATGACCAGTCTCTGCATCGACTTTGCCTTTAGTGTGTTCGACAACCCCATCACCAATATTGACCTTTCCGGTTTTAAGATCAATTGGGCCGGTTATCGTGGTTATGTCGACAACTGGGTCATCCTGTTTAGCGACACTTAGTATCATGCCCAGGTTAGGGTCGATTTTACCAGTCTTGGGATCGACCGCACCAGAATTAATAAAAATTTGTCCAGTTTCAGGCAACACTGCTCCGTTCTTCGTTTGCTTTTGACCGACGGCGTCTGTTATTATAATATTGCCCTTGTTCGAGTCAATGACGCCATATTTAGTTTCAATGAGACCGTTGGGGTCAAGAATACCTGTCAAGTGTTCCACCTCAGCAGTGTGTAAATCAGGTTTTTTAGTCTTAGGATCGAGTTTGGTGAATATAACCATAATTTTAACAATCTTCCTTTTCGGTGGCTCGGGCGGGGCAGCCGTGGGTTTGACAGGAGCCTTTTGCAGTAGTGCTGTTGAAGAAATTGGCGAAGCAGCAGGTGGCACTGGCGATGAAGCAAATACCGCAGTTTTGTGTGTAGGTGAATGGGCGGGAGATGGAGTATGTCGTGGTGCAGAAGAGGTACTGAGTCTAGCAGGACTAGCCGGCGCTACTTTAGGCAACACATTTTGCTTATCTACAACTGTGATTTGTTGGGCGAAGGAAGGGTCTTGTTTTCCGGTCTTGGGATCAATGATACCACTTGTAATAATAATATTTCCTGTCTTCGGATCGACATCAGCTTGTTTTAGCTCTTGTTTGCCGGTTATTGGATCTTTGTATAATATTTGCCCGGATTTGGGATCAATGATACCAAAGTCAGTATGAATCTTTCCATCTTCAGCGCTGACATAACCCTTGGAAGCGTCGATATCCCCAGCACCGGCGTCAACTGATTTTGTCTTCGGATCGTATTTGCTGGTGATGATGACAAGACGCACTTCACCGATAGTAGGGGGCATCTTTACAGGAGTGCTAGGCTTATTTACAACACTATACTGTTGAGCCAAAGTAGGATCTACTTTTCCTGTTCTCGGGTCAATAACATTATTCGTTATCAACATGTGACCAGTGGCAGGATCGATCCTAGCTTTTCGAACTTCTTGTCTTCCTGTTTTAGAATCAGTAACGATGATATCGCCGGTAACTGGATCTACAATACCAATAGCAGTTCGTATTTTGCCATCGGTCCCAATAGTTCCACTGACAGTATCGACTGTACCGAGGCTCGAGTCAATTTTTTTCGTTTTAGGATCATATTTAGACGTTATAATAACGAGATGTATTTCTCGTTCGACCGGTTTAGCATCTTTGTCGACAATGCTGAACTGTTGAGCAAGCGAGGAATCTGGTTTTCCTGTTCTAGGATCAACGATTCCTGTAGTCAAAAGCAAATGACCAGTTTTCGGATCGACGGTGGCTTGTTTGAGGTCCTGTTTGCCAGTTTTAGGATCATAATATTCTATTTTGCCAAATTTAGGATCAATGATACCGTAGTTAGTATGTACACGGCCATCTGTCGCTATAATGCCACGAGATGTATCGATGTGACCATTAGGGTTGTCTAGACGTTTGTGCTTGCTGTCATATTTGTTTGTGATAACGACAAGCTGCACCTCCTTTCCTGGTATGGCAGAGAAGATGTCTTTCGGTTTATCAACAACACTAAACTGTTGCCCCAAGTTTGGATCGACTTGGCCGGTCTTAGGGTCCATTACACCAGATGATAATAACATATTGCCAGTTTTAGAGTCGACATTAGCTTTTCTGATCTCTTGTTTTCCAGTTACTGGGTCTGTTATTGTGATATGACCCGTAGCGGGATCAACTACACCAAACGATGTGTGTACTTTATCATTATCGTCAACTTTACCTGGAACCGTGTTGACGTGTGCATTAGACAAATCGAGTTTCTTATTTTTAGGATCATACCGACTTGTCACTATTACTAAATTAACATGACGCTCGGGAATGCCCTTAGGAGCGTCCGGATCGACAATGCTCAGTTGCTGGGCGAGCGATGAATCTGTTTTTCCTGTCTTAGGATCAATAATTCCTGAAGTAACTATAAAGCTTCCGGTCTTCGGATCAATAACGGCTTGTTTAGAATCAGGTCTTCCAGTCTTTGGATCAGTGAAGTGTACTTTACCAGTTTTCGGATCTAGTATGCCGAAATTAGCATGTACTCTTCCATCCTTGTCAGCTACGATCGCTCTTGATGTTTGAACGAACCCATTAGGATTGTCGAGTTTCTTGTTTTTGGAATCATATTTGCCAGTGACTGCTACAAGTTGCACTTCCTTTCCTGGCACAATAGCGAATGAGTCTATGGGTTTATCAACAATACTGTATTGTTGCCCCAACGTTGCATCGAGTTTATCCGTTCTTGGATCAACAACTCCAGATAGCAACAGAACATTACCAGTTTTGGGATCGACAGTTGCGCTTTTAACGCTTTGCGCTCCAGTTTTGGGATCAGTGTACGTGATGTCACCATTTCTTGGATCAATTACGCCGTAGTCGCTGTATATTTTACCATCAACACCGCTAAGAACTCCCTTAACAGAGTCGACGTGAGCAAAGTTAGGGTCCAGTTTTTTATTTTTAATATCATATTTGCTTGTAATAACTACAAGCCCAACATCTCTATTAGCTTTGCCAGCATCTTTTTCAACAATTGTAAATTGTTGTGCTAATGATGAATCAACTTTGCCAGATTTGGGATCGGTCACACCGGTCGTAACAAGTAAATTACCAGTTTTATTATCAACGTATGCTTGTTTTGGTTCTTGTTTACCAGTTTTAGGATCTACATAGTCGATCTTTCCAGTCCTAGGCTCTATGATGCCATAGTTGGATGTGACTTTTCCATCGGCGCCAACCACAGCTTTTGATACATCGATGTGCCCATGGCAAGGGTCTAATTTCTTATGTTTTCCATCATATTTTCCTGTAATAACGACTAAGTCGACTTCTCTTCCAGGTTTTGAACCCACTTTATCATCAGATTTCTCAAGGAAACAATATAATTGCGCCAATGTCGCATCTGGTTTACCAGTTTTGGGATCGATTACACCCGACGTTACCAAGATATGCCCTGTTTTAGAGTCAACGTGACCATTTTTAAATTCCTGTTTACCCGTTGAACGGTCATTGTACGCGATTTGGCCAGTTTTCATGTCGATCAATTCTTTTTCTGTCTGAATTCTACCATTAGGCTTATCGACGATTCCCTTCGAGACGAGCAAATGCCCATTCGCGTCGTCTAGTTTTTTGTTTTTGTGATTATACTTGGAAGTAATGACGACAACGTCGACCTCATTCTCTTTAGGTTTGGCAACAACAAGGGGTGCTGCCGCCGCTGCTACGGGCGTCTCATGATTCGATCTTTCCGCATTGATAAGTGCTAAAGTCGGGTCGACGACACTCTTAGGTGCTTTCGCTTGTTCCTTGAGAGCAGCTGATTGCACATAGTCTATTCCTGGTGTGATGAGTTTGTTGTGCTCGCCTTCAGTGGGTGTCTTTCGCTTTTCGGCGCTTTCTGCCACCTTCCTGCCTTCACCCGGTGCATAATTAAATGCCAAGCCCGACTTTCTCGTCGTTGGGCTTTGGCTTTCATTGAGGGCGCGCTGCCTTTCTTCTGAAATAGGTTCCTTCTCGTAGCTGAATGCGCCTGAAATGTATGGTTTTCTCGTAGGACTCTTCTCCGTGTCGTTGTATTCGTAAGGCTTAGTAAATCCGGGTTTGTCCGGCGATGATTCCGACCGCGGACTCCTCTCCAGTGTGCTGTCGAGGTTCGAGCTCTCATTGGATGTGTCCAGGGCGGCAGCCTTGGGCTTCTCCTTGCCCTTCTTGGGAGACTTGGGCAATTTGGGCGACTTCTCTTCTTTGGGCGACTTCTTGCCGAACAATCCGAATGCGGCCTTTGTTACGGATGAGGGATTATGGAAGAAAGAAAACAGAAAACAAATAAAACAAATGTACAAAATCATAAAGATAATTGCAAAATTAAATGTAACATGCCCTGCCATCGTTCATCGTCGCAGAGAACACTCGGCACTGATCACTTGGCAGAGCGACTGGTCAGTGCTGAGTGTTCAGCGTCTTCCACATAACCTTTACACACACATACATACATATATATAAATGCTGCATCTTGTGCCTACATAATATTGCAGTTGTAACAAAGCTCATCAGAATGTGGTCGTTGTAAAAACTCACCCTCGACTTCTTCGGCGTTACTTCGAAATTGTTCATGAGACCAGGTTCACTTATTGTGTCCGTGCCTGCAAAATGCCACACATCATTCTATTGTAACCACAGTCCGCATCAGGGAATCAAATATCGCTTGCACATAAAGAGCTTGAGGTTTATATTATACTTAAGATTGAGATACTGCAGTAATGCAGTTCAAGACTGCAGCTCAAGTTTATTTTGCACTTGGCTTTCCCATAACACTCTATGTTCGAGCAGCAGACTGGCATTCGTATTTAATCATAATGTATATAGTTTTCTTCAGATGTTTAACACAACTATTAGGTTACCAAACTTAGCTTTATTTCTCTAGTCTAGTGTAGTTGTTACTTTCATGTTATGGTTTGTTAACTGTTTGTTTGTGTATGTCTAAATAAATAAATATAATATTAACCATTCTCAGCTGGTCTTCTGGGTTCAGGCGTCGATCTCTCCTCCTTCCTCTCGACAACTGGCATCACTTTTACAGCACCGGCGGGTAGTTTCTGAAATGGGAGACATATTTTTTACGAATACGCACACGAATGTCCATTTCTAGATCAATGAAGTCACCACATGGAATGGAACTGACAGATATACGATATATGTTCTTTAATTATCATAATTTTAATTATAGTAGTAAATTGTGACTTCAATTCCAGTTATAAAAAGCTAAATTAATAGATTGATTATTTGAAGCAGGATCGACTCCTCAGGGGGTCTACTCAGGCATATCTGAAGTTTCGTTGTGTGCCGTCATCTCTATAGTTTACATGAATTTTGACTTATAAGCCCGTAAAAAGTCCTGTCAAATCCGTAATTTCGTGAATGATAACGGGCCCGCAAGTGTTCCTGAATAGGATACGTCCGTATTTTCGTTCGCCTGAGTAGCCCCCCAGTGTCGTGGAATAGTAAATGGCAGACGGTTGAACCTTGTCGGCGATATATTCCCCTTCGAGTGAGCTCGCCGAGGACGCACTGACAGTGCCACCTGACCGACGACGCAGCTGTGTCCGCAATGCAGCATGCACATTTGTTACAATTCAATTAACAAAAATATAAGTTAGACAATATTGGTTGAGTTTTAATATTAAAAATGTCCTATAGTTTTACATAAATCATGGAACACATATAGTGACAGTGACCATGATATTGAATTATTGAAGATATTTTGCAAATAATAAAACTTGCTAATTGCCGCTAACTTCGAATGAATTTCCGGATTGTGCCAATGCTTCCAAAAGTGTTAGTGTGCAATGTTAGTATTACCTTGTCCTTAATAGTCGGCCTGAGCGCGGCTTGCGGCGGCATCGTGTGTCTCTTCGCATCATCACCGAGCACTGAATCTGACCCTTCAGCGGCGAGAGCTGAAACAGAAAACAACAGCATGTATTTTAAATCAGACATTTTTACTTTTGCATGACCTAACATATTATTCCATCACAGTGAGCCTCATACAACCCTCATTAAAGCAAATACTAACGCAAACAATCTTTAAACATCTTATTATAAAGTCCCGCCATTCGAATGTAACACGAACACACACGAACACGCGCGAACACACACGAACACACACGAACACACACGAACACACACGAACACCAAACGCAGACTGAAATATTCTTAATAACACAAGTCTTTACTATTAATAGATATTACACTATGTACTCGAATATACAGTACGAACTAAAACATTATTCATTTCTACTTAATAATAAAAAATTACTCAGAACGGTCCATTGCTCGCTGGCAGAGATTCATCTTTCATTATTTGCTTAATTTATATATTTATGTACAGGCTATGAATGGCGAGTTTCTCATCATATACCATTCCAAAATAGTACATAAAACAGTGTTTCCCAAAGGGGGGCAATTCGAAAATGGACTCGACACGGGCCATTTAAATGCAATACTAGATTACGGTGTCAAATTTAACGAAAAAAGCAAATTCTTAAATAATTGCGGTAAATAATTATTCAGTATAATTTTGTTTCACGAGACCAAAATATCAACTGAGTGTTTGGTTACATAAGGGGGGCATGGCACAAAAAAGGTTGGGAAACGCTGGCCTAAAAGATTTTTAATTTTGTTTAATCCAAAGAGCACGCACTCGCGACAACCACTCTTATGGGGTTAGTGCGAGTTTCTATGAAGCTAGCGACACCTGTCCACGACCATCATAACCATTGTACAATATAATTTTTATCCATCATTTATTCAGCTACCGTTGCATCTCTTTCTGTAATAAATAATTTATTTATATATAATCACCCTGTGCAACGCGTCATAATTCGTGAATCACCCTTCAATGGAATAATGTTTATATCGAATGTAAACATTTACATTACAACTTTACTAATGCGAAAGGAAGATGTATGTACATACGAAATTGCACAAAACACACAACTCAATAATATAATAAACAATCTGGCATCATTTCAAGATGAATCAGACGGCTGAGTGTAGTGTGGTCATGTGCGCGTGCGACGTCCGTCACAGGTAGAACAAAGGCATGACCAGCACAACTATTAATTAAAACTATAACCAACTTCGATCTTATTACAGACAGTCCTCGGTTTAAAAAAAAAAAAGCATTCGTCGCCATGCCAGCGTTTTATACTATCCTGCAGTAGAATCAGTTAATAAATATATCTAGATCAGCAATACTCAAAGTTTTTTTTTATTTTGGGGTTCCTTCTAAAATATCACTTTTCAAAAGGGTTCCGCCACCAAAAAAGTCTGAGAACCGCTGATCTAGATCGTAACACAGGTGCACTAACCGTCACACGAGCGCGAGGAGAGCTTCCTGTGCGACAGTGTGCGCGAGAACCTCGGCGGGTCTCTGGCGGTCACGTTGTTCCGCGACTCGTAATGCGTGCGCCCAGAGTAACGGAAGCGGGAGCCCAGGCGCGGGAACAGGGAGCTCTTCGTGGCCGGCTCCGGAGACATCAATCTGGAACAAACGCGAGTTACAGCAGCCGAATGGAGTTGCATTTAAGATGAACACGGGTGTCGTATTGGCATACACTTATAAATAATATTTGTTTTTTTTTACAGTTTATTGAGATAAAGGTTTACCGTCTTAGCCTTTAACTACTGAGGTGGATTTAATTTCACATAAACACTGACGTGGGGGCCTCAGAGTCCCCTATATATATGTGCTTGTATTTAAAAATCTTTAGGGTTTTTAGGGTTTAGTGTTTAATAATTAGCTTCATTTAGGATGAGAATTTAGGATGTATTTAAATAAAATAAACTTTATTTGCTTATAATTAACTATCATTTCAAAGTTTAGAAAACAACATTTTTTTGGAAAAAATCACACGAGATCATAAATCAGCAAAATATAGAATTATTTTTTAAAAAATCAACAAATTAACTAAAATAAAATTGGAGTACTTAATTCCAAATGTTATTTTCTCAATACCTGAAGAACGTGTGATGCTCGACGCACGTCTTCCACAGCTTCTTGGCGGCTCGGTGGTTCGCCAGTTTGAAGCCGACGGTGGACTCGAACTGCTCGAACTCTCCCGGACGCAACTTCACATAGAAGTTGTGCCTCTTGTAGCTGATTTTCAAAATCTTCGGCCATGCGAATCTGTTGATGCGTAACCTGTAAAATGCATTAATATTTAATACTTATATGAAAGACATTTTACACAAAATATAGTTTAACACTAGAACTACCAACGGGTCAATATGACCGATTTTATTATTTTTTCTACAATAAATTTATTGAATTATATTTAATACTTTGCAAGCACAAGTCATTTGGTCATATTGACCGGCTGATAGTTCTAGTGTTAACATTCGAAGCATACTTCTCCCGATGCACCAGCAGCCCGGAGGAGCACACGCCGAGTGTAATGTCTACATTCTCAGAGTCCTTGGCTGGATGCAGGTCGACGCCATACATCGCCAGCTTCTTGGCATTCTCCAGGTAATTGAGCTCAGCCTCCGCCGGCGTCTGGCCTCTGTTTATCAGAACAAACAGTATAAGCAAGTACTTATAACATATTTCATAGCTCAAACCCGTGATCTTCAGGTGCAATATAAAGCCTAATCACTAATATCACTAACCGATGTGTCTTGTGTAACTCGAGCACTTTCTCCTCCAAGTCGGGCGTGTCTGCTCCGGGTGGCACCAACTGCAGTTTCTTGCAGAGGGCGGCTCCCTGCTCGGAGTCCTCATAGTCCCCGAGCTCCGATTGCAGCAGGTATGACGCCAGCAGCGCATGCGTCACCGCCGAGCAAGGTAGGCGACCTGAAACAAAAATATTAAACATAAATCTTGCCGTTATTGTATGTGGAGATTAGAGGGAGATATGACTGCTAACCTTCAAGTAGATCTTTCCTGACGGCCAACACCAACTGGTATCGAGTCAACTCCTCTTGCAGCTGTGCTGGCTCGGGCGGGTAGAACTTGACGGCGAAGCGCACTTTCCACGGATCATCTGACAATGTATTATTTGTGTCAATGTCATGCCAACCGAAGCCCACATTGCTGACATTCAAATTGTTATTATAAAATAACTAATAATTAATCTATTTCATTTTAATAATCTCAGAACATTAAAATACATGAGAGAAATCAATTATATTTATATAAGACATTGTCGTATCTCACGCCAATCGGCGATCCTCTCGAACTATCCATCCATTGCTTTATCCAAAATTAGGAATTGAACCTAAACCTCGTAAGCCAGGGGTTCCCAATCTTTTTCAGCCCGCGGCAGTTTCAAAAAAGATAAATAGATAGAATATTTGTGGTTTCGGAAAATGATAGAGGAGGCGCTCCTCTTTACTTTCTACGGCGCACACTTTGGGAACCCCTGTCGTGAGCATACTGAATGCTACTATTAGTGAGACACGAATACAATTTAGTGCACAATTAATACAACGAAAGTGCAATAATTCACTTCGTAGGAATTGCATCATCATTGAATGTAAACACAGTTAGATACGTGTGGGGTCGCGTGAATCAGTGACAAACAAACTATGCACTATGCACAACTAAGTGTACTGCGGTACTGAACTAATTAGAGCAACATTACTTCTGCTCAAACAGTACAACTTATTATCTTAGTACATATAGTAGAAAAAGTAACATTAGAAAACCTCTCCTACGGAACCATATTATGAAACGTAAATTAATCCCAAACTATAGTTATCCCCCGAAAATTTCGAATGCTACCAAAACTTTGGCCAATCACAAACACCAACTAAATAATAATAATAATACAGTTATTTTTAACAGCCACATCAACTGTCAAATAACGAGAGTAATATTGTATTACAAACCTGTCAGCCCATTAGCACCTGTCAAATACAACCTTTTGTTAATATATCAATCCATTATCAACTACATTCCCACCCCCCACCCTAAACTGTGTTAAGAAACCCCCTCCCCGCCCCGCAGAACACCCCTCATGACAACCATCTCACGAGCACCTATTAAATCTACTGTAATTGTTATTGTCCTACTGAAAAAGGGATACAAGACGAAATATTGAAATTCGGTGTTTGGGTAAGGTTAACCAAGTATGGAATTGGATACAGAGGCTGGAGAAATACAGGAGAAATACGACACAAGGTGACTTTGTGTTGTTCATTCCCCAACAAAACATATTAATTAATATTGTAGTAAAATGTGTGTTATATCCCTTTATATAATATATGTGACAAACACTGAACCACGCGACAATAACACAGAAGTGTCACACCATGGATTAGAAGTCGACAGACACGCAAAATGTCCAAAATAGTATTACAATCCTCACGCCTGAGTAACTTGGACACGCGCTTCTCGAGGTCCAGCCACATCCTGTAGTCGCCGCGGTCGTCATACAGCAGCCCGAAGTAGTCCTTCTCGATCAGGTTCAGAGAGTCGCACACCTTCGACAGGAGCTCGTGGCCGCGGATCTTTCGCTGGAAAACAATAACACACATTTAACCCTTCGTCGGGCGCCCCTCAAAAACTCCTTAGATCGGGCGCGGTGTGCTTGACGGGCTCAATGAGAAAAATTTTTCTAATTAAATCTAAGATGAAAATCAAAATCAATGTTTTTTATTGGAATGTTTAAAATAAATTTTATATAAAAGCATTAGAAAAAAAATTGTCTCCCCCTTTAAATCAGACTTTTTTAGTCTAAAAGACTTCATAAAAGAGTTCATAGAACCTATAATTGCTGAGCCTTTCTTTCCCGCACTTCGTAATGTGAACAACGACTAGTCACTCACCCCGACATCGAGTTCGATCATGGATCCATCCAGCAGCTCCACGTGCACCTTGACGATGTTGCCGCGGTGCCTGCCCTTCTCGGTGACCTCCTGCACCTCCTTGGGGACATCGGTCGCCACGCCCTCGGGCATCTTCACTTACTGCAAACAACATATTATTCAAAATTAATGAATCTATACTAAATTGAAAACCATAATCGATACCTTTACACAACTACACAGAACAATTTCTCCGAAACAAATTTATTATCCAATTAACATTTTTGCAACAGAATAAGAAACATGGACGATTCCAATTCCAAATTTGTTGTCAAGATGGACAAAAAAATAATTCTAAACTTCAGCCTAACAATATAAATTACTGACGCATATATTCCCTTTCTACTAAGCACGAACCCAGACGCAAAGCATATTCTTTCTTCATAATAAGGAGGATTCAATTTGTCTACTGGACCCTGGTGGTAGTAACGAAGATGACATTGGAGATTCGTTACCAATGTAATCGCAATTCACAGTTCAATGTGAGTGGAGATCTTATCACAATGAGAATAGGCAACCTTGGTCACAGCAAGTGGCAGTTTGTTAGTGTGAATAGGACAACAATGGCCACAATAAATCAAGGAGCCGATGTGCAATCACGTGTGGGAACATGGCTTTGTGCGCGCCATTATGTACACATGGCTATGGCATCGGTCTATGTACGTTGTACAATAATATTATTTAATAATTTATACAAACACTAGCTTTCACCCGCGGCTGCGCTCGCATTTAAGTCATTAAATAAGTATCAGAGATCATTATGAATCAACTATAAAATATATATGTACTAGCTGTTGCTCGCGTCTACGTCTGCATAATTATGAAGATATAAAGTATTATGAAGTTTAAAGATGTTTCATATTTCAGTAAACAGACAATGCCTATCACACTTCTGTAATAAAGTGGCATCTAACCACAATAATTCAAATAGTTGTATACTGCATATATAAAAATGACAGGTGCAAATAAAAATAAATATAGAAAAATTGCAAACAGCTGAAACTATAGTCAATTGGAAACTATAGTAAAAAATAATTATTTTTTTAAAATAAAAAGTATCCTATGTTACTTCTAGTACCTCCAAAAATATGTGTACAAGGTTTCATGATGAGCGGTTAAGTAGTTGTTGCGTGATAACGCAACGAACAAACTCACATTCACATTTATAATGTTAGTAGGGATTCACGATAGCTGCAAACGGTTCGACACGTGAGCTTAAATTAATCGACATAAACGCGACTGTAAGCCAGAATAAAGTATGCTAATCCAGAATATGATCAAAAAAATATAAGATCCTGTGATCACAAATTCACGAGGTTGGTGTTCGGAGGTGCGCGGAGGTTACAGCAATGACGTAATTACGATTACATCACGACACATGACATTGATAAAGGTCAGGGCTTATTACTAGACTACCTCCACCTCCACCACTGCACCGTGATGACGTGTCACTCTTAACATGAACTCAGTGGTGTCTTTGTGTAAACATATTTTTATTTCATTTATTTATTGGGCCCACAAACAGGGCTCCACAACCAGACTGGGAATTAATATCACACTAAGAATTATAACAATCCAATTGTAAGCCCTGTGCACAGCGAACACTGCATGCACTAACATTGCAAAACTATTTACAATTAAATCAAAATAAAAAAATATAGTCATTCATTAATTAAATGAAAATAACAATCAAATCAAATAAAAAATTATTATTTAATGTCAAAATTATATATATTACTAGCTGACCAGGCGAACTTTGTTCCGCCTTAGAAGCAATAAATAAGCAGATTTTAGATTTTATTAATTCAATTTTTTATTAGGAAAAACAAATAAATAAAATCAAATATTTTAATGATTCTTTATTGTTCATGTATTTTGGTGCATAGATTGCACTCTTCTCTTCACTTTGTGATATACGACAACATTACTCCCTCCAAAAAGGAAAGCTCAATATCCAAAACGCGCAAGGAACGACGTAGTGCCTCGTTTAATGCTGCAGATGTTGAGAGTTGAGTTGAGGCTATTCAAGATCCTGCTGTTGAGCGTTAGGAGGCCCAGCTGATTTGTCTCCGTGTCCATTTGATAAATTTTGTTGTGTGATTTGAGTTGATGCACCAGGTTGATAAGTCATCGTGTCCGGTAAAATATGATCATTGACATCACCCCTACCTCGTTTTGATCCACGACTATAATAGGAATAATTCTTCGGCTTCTTGTTGTTACTCACAGTATCGTTTTTCGTTTCCAAACTGTTATCGTTACGAATGACATCATTATCATCGTTGTTCTCATCGTTAGTTTCTCTTCACCTAAGTTGATCAGAGTGTTTCCGTTTGATTACTCCGTTGTTCATTTCAACTTGATAGGAGTAAGTCTTGGTGCGTTTTGATATAATCCCTGGTTCAGAGCCTTTCCCTATAAATTTGTTAACCCAGACTATGTCTCCAATCGAATATTCTGGTGGAATAGTTTCTTTAACGGATGGCCTGAGTTCCTGGAATAACCTAACTCCGTCAAGATCTTCCTTGACGCTTGACTTAAGAAGATCAAACGTAGTGCGCATTTATCTTCCAAACAACATTTCGCTTAGTTGGTATCATTACCTTAGTTGGCGAATCTTTTTTATTCACTGGATATGTTTGGCTGCTTTCATTGTCGCTAGATTCGCTAGACGTGTTGTGTCGTGCTAGGCGTCTCGTTTATGCGTTGCTTTGCCGCTACTAATGCACACTTTTGAGAAGTGGTTGTTCTTCCCGCATAACCTACAGCGTTTGCCTCTGACTGGACATTCTTCTAAATTATCGTGATAGTCTCCTCCGCAGAAGACGCACATTTGATTGTTTCGTAGTTGACGTTTCTTCGATTTCAAAGTATCGTTACTTCTCGTTGTTCGTATAAAATGTTGCATTATTAATAAAATATAAATGCAGTTTTAACATGAAAAAGCTGTTTATTTTCAATCACAATGACATAAGTGACAATTGTATTTTAATTATGCAACAACTTTATGTATCAGTTTATTGTTAATTATAAATTATTAAGACCATTAATCGAAATATAAACTATCCTATATCTCAAGTTAGACCAAATCTTCTATATATATAAAACTCAAAGGTGACTGACTGACTGACTTAGTGATCTATCAACGCACAGCCCAAACCACTGGACGGATCGGGCTGAAATTTGGCATGCAGGTAGATATTATGACGTAGGCATCCGCTAAGAAAGGATTTTGATCAATTCTGCCCCCAAGGGGATAAAATAGGGGATGAAAGTTTGTATAAATCTTATTAGATTTTCGACTGATTGAACTGAAATTAAAGATTGGAGTTACTGTGATGAAGACGTTTTTACACACGCTAAACAAAAATAAAGCCGCAAAAACTATACCTAATTAATAATAATACTTCTTAACGGGAGCGAAGCCGCGGGCATCAGCTAGTTACACATAAAATGCCAACTTTCATCGAAATCGGTTGACTTGGTGAAGAGTTCACTGGGAACATACATATGACACTGGATTTTTATATATTAAGATTTTTTATTGATACCAGAGCATATGACCACATTCCGCCTGATGTTAAGCTAGAGTGCGGTCCATGAGCATAGACAACTATTACCACACTATGCCGGCTTGAGGAGACGAATGTGCTCTGTCCAAATTAACAGGGCACACTCCAATACTGTATATATAAATAATAAACAAATTAATATTCTAACCATAATATAATCAAGCTGTGATTTTGTGTCACACGTTGACTGTAAAAATGTACATAAATACGGTGATAATAAGTTCCATTAAGTTTAATTTTTGTCACAGCAATCAGAGTCGTGTGTGCGATTGCCTTATTTGAGATTACAGTGAGGAATTATGCGAAATGGTGCCACCATACGTCGAATCTGGAATGACCAGCATTGTGATGGCAACACTTAACACGCACCTTATGCCTGAGACATAAGCACTATATTACAACAAGTTTTGCAATACAACTACGACGGCCTGCAGTTACCAGTAAATTGGTTATGATAGCAGAGACACTCGTTGAAACGTTCCCAATTTGATCCGAAGACGAGACAATATTTACGAGAATACAATAGAATACCACAATACATAATATCAACTTATAATTAAGGTATACAATGGGATGCCAATGCCCCTATACAGCAGCTATTCTTCTACGTCATAGTAGATTTATTATATATTATTATGACATTAGTATGTAAGTGGACAATGCCAGTATACAGCAGCTAAATCAAATTGATAATTAATAAATTAATAAATTTATATTTATATTGACGAGTAAAAGCGCTCTATTGGAGCCCAATTACTAAAAGTAAATAAATATAATTAATATGAATTAGGGCGTCTGTTGCAGCATCCCAGCTAACAGATAAACGGGTGTGAGCGGGATAACATGTAAAAGTACCAAATAAATCCAACCAATTACACTAAGGGGTATTATAATAAGTATGGTAAATAAGAAGCTTGAAGTATGCATTATTTTATATGAAACAATGTAATTTCAATTCTGTTTCGAACTGTGCTAGAACGTTCGGATATTGCGAGAGTGGTGCGTGCGTGCGTGCGTGCTGGACATGAGCCAAGTGTGCGGATTCTGGGTCAACTGTACGAGATGTACTACATTGCCTGCTTATTGCTTAATGCAACTTATCTATCAATGCCCTTCCCCCACAAAGGCATATCAGTGTACACTCGTAAGATATTTTACACAAAAAACTTAGTTATACAGTCGAACCTGGATAAGCGAGAATAATGGTCAGTGGGCTTATCACGAATTTAGTCTGGCTTTCGAATCGAGCTGTCACAAATAAAACGGATCCGTTAGCAATCGGGATCATGAATTTTTACTAACGACTAACGAGCATCAGCTCTATCAAATGAACGAAAGATCGAGACGTTCGAAAATTATCTAAAAGTATCTAAAATATTGTAGTTCCAAATCCGCACGCGGTGGCGCTGCTCAAATTTCCATACAAAGCCCACTGGTCACTTTCAATACCTCTACGAGTGAGAGTTTCTTACTCTAGACCTCTAAGCGAGAATATTTACAATAATATTTGAATGGAAATCTCAAAACTCGCAAGTCGACTCCAGCGCCATCTTCCTGGACTTTTATTAACCTCTGTAAGTGAGAGTGACTACTCCCAAACCTTCGTAAGTGAGAAACCTCTATCCAGATTCGACTGTATATCTTTTTAATAAATTATATATCCCTATATAATAATAGCTACAACAATAACAAGGATGATATAGCTAAATATGTTTTTTATGTCGTATTTGATTCGACCTCGCCGTCTCAGGCCGTCTCCGCGTCGAGTCACCGCTGTCCTTAATTTGAGCAATTCATTAATTTGTTGTTCAGTGACCGTTTATTACTGATGTCAAATGATCATATGCTATATACATATTCACACGACTTACACCTACATCGGTCTCACGTAAAATGTTAACAATCCTGAACGTTCGCGTGACGCAATTTATGGATTGCCCCTTACTACACGCCTCGCAGTCCAGACTGCAGTATTACGAGCCAATAACAATAACCCGGTCGACCGAACGCAATGAAACCTAGCAGTTTACTATTCACTGTTATTATTTACTACGTGTTCATCATTACACGCATTACTCACTGCTCATGCGCACGTTACAATTCCTCGAATCACTCACAAATTACACTTATGGGTTACAAATTAATGTCGTAATAATTCTGTCACATAAAAAGATCTGTTATGCTTATTATAAGATAAATTACGATTTCGATGACAACCTGTGTGACTGAAACGATTGTGTGTATGTTTGTGTGCTTATATACTTAGGTACTAGCTTTATTTAGATTTTAAAAAATGCCTAATTTATAAGCTAAGCAAGAATTGTACTAACATTATATTGTACAGGCTATGATTGGCGAGTTATTTGTGACTGCTTCCGCCTATGCCTTTCTGAAATCTCGTAGATTCTGACTATGTGCAAGAGCAAAGACCTTGTGCGAAATAAAAAATAAAAAAAATTTGAAAATAATTATTTAAAAACAGGAGTAAAAACAATAAATGCACTGTAGATTTAAAGAGTGGTAGGCAGACTGATGATGGCCTATGCCGGAGGAGTATGCCATCCTGGGGAAGTACCACCACTTCAACATCAGGCGGAGTGTGGTCATATGCTGGGCTATCAATAAATAAATAAAAATGATACTGGGGGAAGAACGAAGACGTGCTGACATAACGAATAGCCATAAAACGTTCGGATGAATGAGTGGCGCCACATACGATTGGTTAATGCAATTACAGCGAATTATCACGGAGCCAGCAGCAGCACACCTTCGTCACTTATTATCAGAGCAATTAAGTATTCCACTACTCTGGCACTTGTTCATTCAGTTTGTGCCTAATGTCAATTAGCATACAGATAACTTATCATGTATTCGCCAACTGACGGTCGATTCCAACAATCACACTAAGGAAGCAGGTAGTACTACTGTTTACGCATTTGTTTTTGTGTAAAATTAACCTCTCGGTTGTTACAGCGGAGCAGAATAAGATGAAACCCGGATTGACACTAGACCCGGGTGAAGATTTATTAGATAAAAAAGCGATTTATTGAATGCGACATCAACTATTTATGAGAGCCTCGGCCAAAGCACCCGACGTTCTTAAACGACGGTGGCTCCATCTAGTATTGCACATAGGAACTATTCTACAACTGCAGTATAAGTTTAAGTATTAATGAATGATATATATATATTAAAAAGGACACGGTATATATAATAGGGGATCAGTCGTCGAAGCGAAGCCGAAGCGACCGTTATGATGCCACGTGAAGTGGCGAAACGCGTCGAGACAAATTACTGAATTATAAGCAAAATAATATTAAATAATTTCCTTTATAATAGGGGACACAGCAAGAGGATGACAAGATAGTCATTGGACATTTGTGTTTCTTATGGGCTTCTTATACGACTACGAACCTATTGTTTCCCGATAACATGCGCCATATTTATATAAACTGTATTATAAAATAAAACAGATTTATTGATATTATTTTTTCAGTGACGCACATCTTGGGCTTAGTAAATGCACTATGTGGAGTACCTCCCACTAATCACTGGATGTGTCACAAAAGTGCATTGTAGTGCTAGTGCAATGCTGATACGTGACGAATACACAAAACATTGTGTTATCATTATATATATAGTATCATATCTACTATGATTAAAGGATTACTAATAATTCAATAATATAATATTCACATTAGAAAGTTTAGGAGCATTATCCGACTTTACTCGTAAAGTGACCTAGTTGCGTGTAGAGGAATCTGCTCCTGTATAAAAAACAATAACCCGAGTTTACTATAGGCAACATAGTCACAGATCTCGCTGCACAGCGCCCAACTGATGTGACGCTAGTGTTAAATCGTGCCAGCGAGGGTCACAGCTGCCCACGCTCGCTCCGGATGATGTCATCTGGGACAAGGGCCGCAATCATCATCAACTCACTTCACTTGTTTATTATTAATTTTATTTATTTATTGAGTCCACAAACAGGGCTAGCACACTAAGAATTATAACAATCCAATTGTAGACCCTTTGCACAGCGAACACTGCATGCACTAACATTGCAAAACTATTTTCAATTAAGTTAAAAAAATAAAATATAGTCCTTCAAATGTCAAAATTAAATTATTAAAGAATTACAATTGATTAATACAAATAATACGAATCAGCCGCTCCATTCCAATATACCTTTTAAATATTACTGAAATTCTAACATTTATTTATTTTAGTTCACGAGTTATTCACACAATACTAAGTAAGCGAGTTTATTTTTATTATTAACTAGCAATTGCCCGCGTCTGCGTCTGCGTAATAATGAAGATATAGAGTACTATGAAGTTTAATGATGTTTCATATTTCAGTCAACAGAAAATGCCTTCCACACTGTGTGAACTTAAAATGTAATATTTCTTTAAAAAACAATTGAAAATATTCTATAGCCTATGTTCATCAGAGATTTTTTACGATTCTAATGGTAAAAGAATTTTTCAAATCGGTCCAGTAGTTTCGGAGCCTATTCAATACATACAAACAAACAATCAAATGTTTTCTCTTTATTATATTAGTATAGATAGCCCGATGTTAAGCTAGAGTGCGGTCCATGAGCATAGACAACTGTCACCAGAGAGATGTCCGCGCGCAACAGTCGACTCCACTATGCCGGCTTGAGGAATTCCAAATTAACAGGGCACACTCCTCTCGTTACCCGGCTACTCCCAAGCTGATCTCGAAAGGCGACTAGGTCACTTCACGGGTGTTCCGCTTGAAAGTGATGGTACTTCCTCAGGACGGCATACTGGGCTAATGCCATCATCAGTCTGCCTACCACTCTTTAAAGTGTCACGTGGTTGATTATCCGAGCGAAAGTGTGCAGATTCACACAAATGCGAGGAGCGAGTGCCATTCGCGGAAATAACCACAATAACACGTGTTATAGGTATGTAATATGTAATATGGAGCTAATATCAAAACATGATTCATTCGCTACCAATTTCCTCAAATAACAACACATATATCTTTTAATTTAACATTAACTATTTTGATTGTTTTTCCGTTGTATGACCTCACTCCGGCTCACACTAGGACGAGCGTGCACTAAGCACTGATATAACATCAATTTATATATTGTTTATTTATTTATTATTCAGGAAGAACAACAAATATGCCTTTCAATGGTCACTTACTATTGCAAACTAATATTACAATTTATGGAGGTGTAATAACAAATAAGCAGAGGCGGCTCGTCCTAAAGAGCGCTGGTGCAGTGCACTCCCACGAAAATTACAGAACTTATATTACAGCGGCGTAGATATAGGTAATATAATATACTATTGTATAGGCATAGTAGAATAGAATGAATGTAATGTAAGGATAGTATGTATTATGAAGAAATATAGATTACTTCTGTAATTTTCGTGGGAGTGCACTGCACCAGCGCTCTTTAGGACGAGCCTCTGCAAATAAGTAATAACACATTAAAAACTATTCAATCTTTCAAAATATATTTCAGAATTAGATATACAGTGTAACCTTGATATAACGATACTGAAGGGAATCAGAAAATAATTCGTTATATCAAGTAATTTGTTACAATGAGGTTCGTTATACAGAGGTTAGGTTGGTCTACGATTCGTTTTAACAAGGTTATTAATAATCTCAGCTTTACATAGGTACTAATTTGCTTTCCCTGTTATAGCGAACGATTTCGTTAAATAGAGGTAAATAATAGCAAAGATTGAGAATTCGTTATAAAAATGTATTCGTAATGTAAAGGTATATTTTGCATTAGCTCTTGCGGGCAGTTCTAGGAGATTTGGAAAAATTCGTTAAATCGAGGAAATCGTTACATTAAGGTTACTCTATACAATGAGAAACACAGATCGGACTTCTTAAAAATAAAACGTAAGAATTTCTTTTTAACCTTTAACTACTGAGATTTTAACTACGTGTAATATGATTTTTGAATAAGTTTGTTTTTGTGATTTACAAATTGACATGAGGGACTCCACGTCTACTAATCAACTCCGCAAATGATGGTTAACCAGCGTGGTGCATATTGAATAGGCGACTGACCGCAAACATCAAACTGACATACGCTACACTACTACTATTTCAGCTATGATAGTATTGTAATAATAGCTTAGATCAGTGGTTACCAAAGTTGAACCACCTGTCTTAGAAAAATGTGTGTATAAATATTGCTAATTCTCAGAGACTCTCTAGTAGCGAGTCGCGGAACTATCTAATGCCGATTTATGAGTTCTAATTTGAATGAAATATATATATATTTTAGTGCATTTTATAATCCACTCAATATACTAACTTCTGCCTTATAAAATAAATAAATAATTTATTGCAAAAAAAATAAATACTTTTTCACATAGGCGAGCTTAATGCCAACGGCATTATCTACCAGCTAACCTTTGTCGGTGTGAGCGGTGATATTTGGTGGAATGAAAAGAAAAATAATAACTAAATCTACACAATACATACATATTTATGAAGAAAAGTTATAAGTGAATTAAATAAATAGTAGAATTAAGAGATATTTTGCTTTAAAATGTTTAACCAAAACCAAAAGTGCTCTTTATTATTTCGCGTGCAGATTACTTTCACAATTAGTTCAAACATTAGTCTACGCCCTGCCCCAGTTCCTCTGACGCCACACCTGCGCATCGGCGACACGCAAGGGCTCCTCCAACGGGTCGGCCTCCAAAAACATATTCCCATGACAACTAATATTATTAATTTATAAGAATTTTTAATGTGCAAAATAAAGTGTGATTCGACACGATGCATCCATAAGTGTGGTTTTATTTTTATTTTTTGGGAATTGTACATTCTCATTTGAGGACTCTCGAGTGAGTCTGATTGAATTTATTCAAACGTAATATTCACACACAGTCAAAAAGCGTCGGCCCCTGCGCTGCTCGTGCGGGCGGAGGGCACAATTATTGCGGTCACGTGACACACAAAACTGCGGACACAGGCTTAACAACGCTCACAGACACCACATTACACATACTCGAAACGGCTCACGGACATCCCTCTATGATGGCATGTGTTTATTAGGTTATCCTAAAAGACATATATTATCTTATGGAGCATTGGTCCCAGGACAACGTACGTATATTAAATTCAAGTACAAAAATTGAATTGCCGAAACCAAGTTAACCATTTATATGAAATGAAACTAGTTTATTAACACGGGCACTAAAACCGTGCTCATCGTTAGACTCTACAATGGCTTCGGAAAGGCGCATGACGAAAAGACCGCAAGAAACTCCTCAATATATATAATAAATAAAAAAATAGCATGTACATTGAATGATTAACAAAAAAAAAAAGAATTTTAATTCAGAAAGAAAAAAAATAAATTGTAAAAGTTATAAAAGAAATGCCGATGACATAAATTCTAGACAATTCCCATTTGGTACATTTTTTATGAAAATTCTAAATTTTAATCATACCTAAACTTAATTAGGAAATTTAAAAAATAATTGTCGCCTCTACCTACCAATAAGCCCTCGGTCGTGGTCGTTGACCTAGCCAGGTGCGTGACGTCACTGAGGTAGGAAGGAGGTGGCGGGGTTAGTGGGGGTAGTGGGGGCGGGGGAGGCGCCGTATCTAGTGGCATAGCATCCTATTATGTCATCCGCTTAACTGTACTTAGCTGCAACACGCAATATTGATATGAACAGGCGCGCTTTTTCGAATAAAACAAAATATAGAACGAAG
>JAPWLS010001061.1:0-31721 GCA_028551675.1 Tineola bisselliella | reverse complement strand
GATCGAATACATTTTGAAAATATGATAGATTTTCTATTTATAATTTAAATCTACTATTCTTGATATATATAAAACCCCTACTGCCTGCACTGCATACTAATGTCCAAGCTTACATAGCTTTAATGTGATAATTGCCGATAACAGCCATTCTCAAAGTGTGTTCCAGAACTTAGGGCTAAAATACTAAAAAAAAATATCACACTAAAGGGAGATTATATTCCAACTAAATATTACGTAATATTACATTGCAATATGATTATTCATATCGGAAAACTTAAGTTGTTAAGTTAGTACGTGACTCATGTACAGCAATACCTGAGAAGATATCAAGATGCATTAAAAAATAAAAATTAGAACTCATGGATGAACAAGTCATTACTAAATCAAAAGGATTTTCCAAAATTCAAATTATTTTCAAACTTATAGCCGTTTTAGTGACGTGGCACCTCGACCGGTTTGAGCGGACGACTACAACAACAGGGGACTAGACGCCCGTGCTACCTGCGTATGAATAACTCTTTCTCCTTCTTTCTATTATACTTTCAGTTTACTACATGCTAAAAATAGTCAATACGAAGTAGAAGAAGGTCCAATGTATGAAGCTGGGATGACTGATTAAGAGAATGTAAGTGATATGTACTATTCTATCAGTTACGCTGCCTGAAACTTAACGTAAAACTTTGAACGCGTTTTTCTCAAAACTACTTTTTTCGATGCGGTTGTCAAGATATCTTAAATTCTAATCAACCGATTCACTTGAAATTTGGCATGAACATTCTTTAAATATCCCTCTATGGCACGAAGCAGCAACAACTTGAAATTCTAATTTTTTATATTTTTAAAAAATTCGAGAATGTTAAAAAATTAGTGAAAAAATCGATCTTTACTTTTGAGTATCCGCCATTTTTCGAAAAATTATTTTTTTTCAGTTTTCTTGCTTCATGCCATAATTACATTTGTACTAATCAAGAATCCGGCAATTTTTTTTTTCAGACGACCACAAGGGTAGAAATCTTGACAACGAGGACGCAGCCTAAATTTCTCCCCCTCTACTTCAAGGACGCATAACTTAATGAAAAATTATTATTATTTTTTGAAAATTATTTTGTGTATTCTTCAAATATAAATAAACAAATGATAAAAAAATCGATTATAAAAATATCAATGGTTTTTTTAAAATTAATTATCAAAAAACACTCGAAATTCGGGCCTCTAGACTAGAAGACCCCCTTAACAGTTTTAGTAACCGAAAAAAAAATTCGGTAAACATAAAAACTTTTTATTGGAAACAATAAAATTGATTTCGATTTATAGTTGGAACACGTATAAATTTTATATAAAAACTTTCTACTTTATTATAAATGTCTTTAATTTTCATGACTATTTACGCAACATTTTTATTTGGTAAATATTAAGTCAGACTTCAAGAAACTTACAAAATAAGATTGAATTTAATTATACCTTCACTACTACAATAGCTGTTTAACTTTCAGAACGTTGCATTGGTGTACAATAGTTCTTAAATATACTACTAGATGGAACCACTGTTGTTTAAGACCGTCGTCTGGTTTCCCGCCCTTTTGGCAGAATTGGTCTACTCACTTCACGACAGTTCCACCCTACTCCGAGCCGCAGTAACAGCCACAAGGATAACAGCAGAAACCCTGAAAAAAAAAAATTTAAAACGCGATACTAAGCTATAATAATTTTTTTTTCTAGTTCAGTAACCGGGGTACCCAGTAGGACAGGTTTCCGAACCTAGTACAGGGGCCCTTGCTATTTTATGTGCAAAAATTATCTATTAATAAACTATTATATTTTATTTATTTATTTTATTTTAATTCTAAACTGAAACAATGATCAATAATAATAATAATAATAATAATAGCGAACAAACTAAGCTAATGTTATAACTAGAATTTATTATAACGTATTTTTGTTAAATATATCAATTACATATTAAACTATAAACATATGTCCAAGAAAGTTGATATAATATCAAAAACTTTACGTATAGTAGGTCCTTTAGGCTTTTGAGCATAGTCAGAATCTTAGAGATTACGGAAAGGCATATGACGAGAAGAAGTCACAAGAAACTTGCCACACATAGCCTGTGCAATATAATATTATAAGACACAATGTTTGCTTAGCTTTAACACTAGATTTACCAGCTTAAATATACCTATTTCTACCAAAACCAAAAAAATTATATATTTGTTACAAATATATATAAAATAATATAAAGTTCATAAAACTAATTCTTCTGTTATAGATTAAAGAGGATTAGAAGAATTAAAGAACATGTTAGATGCAGTAGGAATTTTAATTTGATTTTGCAAGACCAGTCATTTTGACTGGCCTGGTAAATCTAGTGTTAATTACGCATTTTAAAAAATTAATACAATTAATGTAGGTATATAAAGTTAGTTAATAACTCCATTTATTCAATTAGTTATATAAAAGTATCTATTTAAAATTATATTCAATCGATTAGGCATAATATTTTACGTTTCGGACGCGGCGAATTAATCAACGGTTATAAATTACAAAACGTTCGCGCAATTTATAAGAAGAGGAGAAATTTCTAATCTTATTGGAAAATTTATTTTTATACATAACTTTTCTTTATATACATATACCTAAATAGTTATATTACAGATTAATAAAATGTCATCTCATATTATTTTATGATTCTTAGTTGGCATTTAAAGAATTCCCGTGAGAAATCGGTTTCATCTTCAGTTCCTTCATATTAAATAGATTCATCCCACATATACATTTAATAGAATTCCGTATAAGTTGAACACTTAATTATATTTTAAAGGACATTACTTAAAAATGAATGTAATATTCAAATTCAAACGTCTTTATTACATGTCACGATTATTGCTGACATTGTTAGGGCAAAGCAACATAATTTATACTACTACTAATTTAAGATAACAATTTATTAATTGTTTATCGTTTAATCATTTCAATCGTCTAATGCAGTGTTTCCCAACCTTTTTTGTGCCATGCCCCACCTTAGCCTTTCTAAAATTCTTATGCCCCTTCTATGTAATTAAACACTCAGTTGATATTTTGGTCTCGTCAAGCGAAATTACACCTAATACTTATTTAAGAATTTGCTTTTTTCGTTAATTTTGGTACCGAAATCTAGCATTGCATTTAAATGGCCCGAAGCGAAAGGGTAAATTCGTTTCGAGTCCATTTTCGAATTGCCCCCCTTAACAATCTAATTGTTCCTGTGAAGCGTTGGGAAACACTGGGCTAATGAGTGAAAACACATTTATTTTTTTGAATTGTATTGGGCTTTCGTCACATTTGTAAGCCACAAAAATTAGATGTATAATTTAATTCGGAATGAGATAATTACAATTTAAAATCTGTAATAATTGCATAAAATCCGCTTTTAATTTCAACTTGCACCACAGTTAAAAGTAAGGCCTGAAATCGCTTTTGTAAGCATTTTCTTGCTCACACACGGCTCACGGAGCGCCCATTCAAATCGGATTTAACCTTAATTAAGTTTCAGTAGATCCCTAAAACTTTCGGGGATAAATAATTTTTGTTACCAAAAACCCAATAGGTTCACGCGTAAAATTTCTGAGATCAAAGGGGATTAATGAGATCTTCTTTTTTTTCGTTATTATTCTCCCAACTGATAATGAATTTAGTCAAACAAGACTAACTATTAAATAATAGATAATTTTATTATGTAGTAGACGGACTGATTTTTATTGGTCCAGTCAGTCGTTCCTGGATGTTATTACCACTTTAATAAATTATTTTCAAGCAATTTTATTATTTAAGTCGACTGCGGTCTGCGAATGTTTTCGGGAAATAAACGAAAATATTTTTAAAATTAGAACTGACTTTATGCTAATATTCTTCTATATTTAAAACTAGCTTTTACCCTCGGCTTCGCTCGCATTTAAGTCATTAAATGAGTATCAGAGATGCTAACTATAGTCAATTGGAAACTATTATTTGCTGCTTTTTCGCAATATATTACATATTTGAGTCCGTGCAAAAGAAAAATCCATTTTTTGCTGTTCAGTTTTTATTAGGACTGCTTGACATTGACAGTCGTATTTTTTATAAAACTTAATGTAATTTATAAAAATCAAAAGGAGGTTGCGATCGCCAACAATTATAGTAAAAAATAATTTATTTTTTTAATAAAAAGTGTCCTATGTTACTTCTTGTACCTCCAAAAATATGTGTATAAAGTTTCATGATCATCGGTTAAGTAGTTGTTGCGCAAAAACGTAACAAACAAACTCACATTCACGTTTATATTAGTAAGGGATTATTAATTTTGCTTTACAAAATAACAAATGTTAAAAATTAATCTATTTAAAGTTAACTAAAACACTTTATGGTACAATATAATTGGTTGTCTCGTGCGTTACTTTGCGGAAATCCATATTAAAGGAAATTATTTAAAAGTATTTTGCTTATAATTCCCGCTACAATATTCAATAATTTGTCTCGACGCGTTTCGCCACTTCACGTGGCATCATCAGGATACGTGAAGTGGCTAAACGCGTCTAGACAAATTATTGAATGTTGTAACGGGAATTATAAGCAAAATAATTTTAAATAATTTACTTTATGGTATTTCACCTACTGTGGATTCCAACTTACGTTCTCAAATACATGCATACATGTAAAAATTATACAACGTTTCAAACAGTGATAGAATAAAATATCCATAGAAAATACAATAGAATAATATCTATGCCAGTGTTGCCAGTAAAATAACTTTATTCTCTAGGTGTAACAAACTGCAGTTGCGTGGCAACACTTCCTTCTGTTCTATTTAGTTTCCCTCCTTTGGGAACGAAGAACAGTTCTGTAGTGTTTTATTTCTTTTATGCGCCTTGTGTTAAGTGACTTTGTGCTCCCTCTGTTTTCATTGTAAATAGTTCTACTAACTCTTTTTCGGAAATTTTAAGCTTTGTATCGAGTGCCTTATCGCAATCATTAAACGCTTTAGCTTTGTTTAGTTTTTATAAAATTAATATGAAGATGTATTTTTTGTATGTACCCACTTGTAATTATATATTTAGTTATTATTAATTAGTTTTAGGACTGTATTCAGAGATAACGCCTGAGCGTAGTTTGATCTGCGATTAGCTGATCGTTACTTCAATACATTTTATTCAGTAATAATTATTTAAAACATCAAATCGCATTTTTTCTATATTAATAAATAACAATTGAAACTATTTCTTATAAATGCGTGTAACAGAACGTAATGACAGCTAAGTGACAGTAAACAGTTGCAATGGATTATTATCATTGGTCAAAAATCACGCCAACATTTTTTAAGCGTGTGATTGGTCTATTTTGTTTCGTACGGTTGAGTGATATTTTTGAACTCTACTCAGTGAATCTATGCTTGAGAGTAATTCATCTCTTAATGGCTAGTTGGTAGAGAATACCTAATGCATTAAGCTCGCTATTGTACTAATATTTTGTATTTGTGTAATAATTTTTTTTAGAATTATTAAGATTAGTGTCACTTGCATTTCTTTGTTACTATCTAGTATAAAGTAATCCCTACTAATATAATAAAATAACTGTGAATGTCAGTTTGTTTGTTACGTTTTCACGCAACAACTACTTAACCGATCATCATGAAACTTTGTACACATATTTTTGAAAGTAATAGAAGTAACATAGGATACTTTTTGTTAAAAAAAATAATTTATTTTTTACTATAGTTTCTAATTGACAATAGTTAGTATGATCTCTGATACTTATTTAATGATTTAAATGCGAACGAAGCCGCGAGTAAAAGGTAGTAATAAATAAATCTAAAAAAAAGGAACTATGTAGCTCACATTTTTGATAAAGTATCCTACTATGGTCAGTCGTGTATGGTTTTCTGAGGATAGATGAGTCTTTTTCACGGCAGAGATGGTTTTTTTGCTCTTCGGGTCGTAGTAGAGCGTCTTGTCCGCAATTTATTTTATTTTACGAGAGCAACTTGCGATAAGTGGCTTTAGACGTGCTCTGAGTGACTGATGTGTGGCATATTCGACAACACTCGTTTCTATGATAAAATATAAAGTTAGAAGAAATTTAATTATATGCAATTGTTTATAACTTTTATTTAAATTATTATTTATTTTATATAAAGTGACGCAGTTTATAGTTTTGGATCACAGCTTCGATCCACTGAATATAGCCCACTTTTTATCGTTTCGGCTGTAATCCTTGCGCATCACAAATAAATCAATAAACTAAGACGGTGTTATCTAATTCAATGAATATAAAAGTGAAAGTTCTCTCGAAATCCGCTTGACATACAAAGATGAAATTTGACAGGGAGGTAGTTCATAGTTAGTTGACGTCTGCAAAGAATAGATTTTGCAACAGGGTCAGATTAAGGAGTTGCAAGGGCTCTCTCAGGTTTGTATAATTTTTTGGTTACAAACTAGAAATTTGATGGAGAGGTAGTTAGTAGATTTTGCGACAGGGGTGTGGAAGGCATTTTCTGTTTACTGAAATATGAAACATCATTAAACTTCATAGTACTTTATATCTTCATTATTACGCAGGGCAACTGCTAGTACTATATATTTTAAGTTAATAATATGTTTAATTTTATAGTTAGGTGTTTAAAATCGTATTAGCATGCATTTACGTCCATGTTCGCGAAAGCTTTACGGTGTTATCCTCTTCATTCGGGATTAGACATTTTTCTTTAGTAGTAGTTATAACTGGTATTATTAGATCACTTCAGATGGTCTCGTATCATAAAATCCCTACTAATATTATAAATGTGAATGTGAGTTTGTTTGTTACGTTTTCACGCAACAACTACTTAACCGATCATCATGAAACTTTGTACACATATTTTTGGAGGTACCAGAAGTAACATAAGATACTTTTTATAAAAAAATAATTATTTTTTACTATAGTTTCCAATTGACTATAGTTTCAGCTGTTTGGATTTTTCCATTCCGTCTGTCATTTTTATAAATGCAGTATAAAACTATTTGAATTTTTGAGGTTAGGTGTCATTTTTGTGGTTAGATGCCACTTTATTATTTTAGATCTTACTGATACTTATTTAATGACTTAAATGCGAGCGAAGCCGCGGATAAAAGCTAGTATGTAAATAAAAGAAACACAAAACCCTTCAAACATAATCTACAAAACTACTAAAAACTTCAATAATATTTAAATTGCGTATTTTTCTTTTGTGTTTAACATGACTCGATGTTTGAGGTTTTCAGATAGAGGTACTGATTTAGGCGACCCGAGGGTGTTACCCGACTTGTACTCGCTGGAGATAAGTAATATTACTATCGTTTTTTTATGGCACCTTGGATATTACTTGAAGCAGTTTTTTCTCTCCCCATATCTACTGTTTGGGATATGACGTTCCCCACAAGGCCTTTGGGGATAGTTCGGTAATGTTTTAGTGAATTGGATTCAAGGAAATGGATATATTATTATACATATATAGGTTTAGTGTTGCGTTAAATGTACTAAAAAATTTAAAAAAAAAAATTCATAAATAAAAAAATCTGACCATAGGAATGAATTCTCAAGATACTTACGGTTTCAAATATTTAACCATACATTTTAAATTAATTTATTTGTCTATAATTTTACAACAATTTGTAAATAATAAATAATTATACAAACATTAATATAAATTGGGTTTGTTTCTATATAATATTTCTAAATTGGAGATTTTAAATGCGTCTTTAGTTTTAAAAATGGAATGTGCGTGCAGAAATTATTGTAGAAAAGTCGAATGACAGTTCCAATTTTAAAATATGTAATAAAAGATATCATTGTATTGTTTATTTATTTGCATTTATTAACTTACGTACCTACAGATTTAGTCCATGTTTTAGAGATCAATTAGGAAAAACAATAAAAAATTCGATATCGAATAAACAAAAGCGTGAATCTAAAACGAATTCAGAATGGCATATCGTTTGAAAACACCGAGCCATTGCACATTTGATTGAATATTCATATTCAGCGAGCAGTAAGTGAGGTGCTATCACGAGAACCAGCCATCACAGACACGGAAATTATTCCCAAATTTGTACTAATAATAAAACGTTTGTATTTTTTGACATTTTTATATGAATTCACTATTTTATTTTGTTTTAATATTTATGTGTATTAGGGCTAGACAGAGATTTTCAAAGTAGCTTTCTCTACAGTAGATCGCAGTGATAAAGAGTGTGACCACATTTTCGGCTCCAAACGTTCAACTGAATCATTCTGTATATAACAAACGTTGAATTTATCATTCAAGATCAATCAGGAGTTTTTAAACAAGAAGTTGTTTTGAAAATTTTTTTTTTATTTTTAACTAATTTTAAAAGGAGCCAAGTTGGTGAGCTTATATGGACGCTTAGACATTAGTAGTTAGCATGTTAGAGTGTAACCTACAAGCTATTGTAAAACAAATGCTATCGGAAAGAAGTGATAGCAATCAATGTAATAATGCAGGTGTATTCTTAGTCACTACAGTCAGCAATACATATATGTAGGTAGAGGTTAATCCTTTAAATTAACTCCCAAAACTCGTTGTCCCTTCAAGCAATTTGTAGAAATAAAATTAAAGGCGAAAGTGACCTACCACCGGGGGAGCATTTCTCTCATCCTCTGGAGACGTGGTCCGTCAAGGCCCGTTCCTATTTATCCTGACCCTACCTAACCGTCATTTGAAATGCTTATATACAGTTTCTACATCTATTGTCTGATTCATA
Organism: Tineola bisselliella; assembly: GCA_028551675.1. Taxonomy (NCBI): domain Eukaryota; kingdom Metazoa; phylum Arthropoda; class Insecta; order Lepidoptera; family Tineidae; genus Tineola; species Tineola bisselliella. The sequence goes on along the minus strand of JAPWLS010001061.1, from coordinate 22,968 downwards.
ATAAAGGTATTTGAAAATGTTTAGAGGACATTGCGTTTAACATAATTTTATTGATAATTTATATTTTTTTATGTATTCATTTTTTATTCCTGATGTTTTTCGTTAATATGAATTTTAAAAAAGCATATTATTTTTGAGTTGTATTTACTAGAGACGTCCTATAGAAATTTATTTATTTATAAAGCCTACCTACAAAACTACATTAGAACTACATATTATAAAAAGGACTACTATTGTATAAACTAAATGAAATTTTAATTATAGGATAGGACAGCATGCTCAAGGTGATAAAGGGATAGATACTACACTTCTAATAAAATTACAAAATTACATAAAAATAAAAATTGTAATTTCATGTAATTGTAAAAATGTAATTGTAATTGTAATTTCATGAGAATTGGTCCAGTGGACCATTATCATATTTAGGATTTAATTCAAATTGTTCTATTTATCCTCTTTATTTTTTATTTATTTATCTATATATATAAACAGCTTTTCATGTTAAAACTGCATTTATTCATAATGCAAATAACGATGTCGATCGGCAAGTTTAACTCAAGAACGGTCGATGTTTTCAACCCCTACAATGAAGATTGGGATTATTGTATTGAACAATTATTATGGCAAAATAAACAGCTTTTCAAAAACGCATACATAATGCAAATAACGATGTCGATCGGCAAAAAGTGAAGATGTTTTGTAAACAATTATTATGGCAAGACATCGGGAAGAAAGTGAAACAATCTATCAGTTTTCTTTACAACTACACCCTTGGAGACTATCACGATAATTTAGAGGAATCTCCAGCCAGAGGCAAACGCTGTAGGTTATGCGGGAAGAACAACCACTTCTCAAAAGTGTGCATTAGTAGCGGCAAAGCAATGCATAAATAGTTTCGAACGAGACGCCTAGCACGACACAACACGTCTAGCGAATCTAGCGACAATGAAAGCAACCAAACGTATCCAGTGAATAAAAAAGATTCGCCAACTAAGGTAATGATACCAACTAAGTGAAATGTTGTTTGGAAGATAAATGCGCACTACGTGTTAACGAAGATCTTGAAAGAGCTGGGTTATTCCAGGAACTCAAGCCATCAGTTAAAGAAACTATTCCGCCAGAATATTCAATTGGAGACATGGTCTGGGTTAACAAATCTATAGGAAAAGGCTCTGAACCAGGCAATACATCAAAACGCACCGGGCCTCACTCCTATCAAGTTGAAATGAACAATGGAGTAATCAAACGGAAACACTCTGATCAACTTAGGCGAAGGGAAACTAACGATGAGAACAACGATGATAAGGATGTCATTCGTAACGATAACAGTTTGGAACCGAAAAACGATACTGTGAGTAACAACAAGAAGCCGAAGAATTATTCCTATTATAGTCGTGGATCAAAACGAGGTAGGGGTGACGTCAATGATCATGTTTTACCGGACGCGATGACTTATCAACCTGGTGCATCAACTCAAATCACACAACAAAGTTTATCAGATGGACACGGAGACAAATCAGCTGAGTCTCCTAACGCTCAACAGTAGAATCTTGAACAGCGGGAGCCTCATCCCTCAACGTCTGCAGCATTAAACGAGGCGCCACGTCGTTCCACACAACGACGTAAACCTCCTGCGCGTTTCGGATATTGAGCTTTCAGGAGGAGTAATGTTACATAATTAATATTCTAGGCTTAAAATACTATTGCCAATTATGTCATTGTGATTGAAAATAAACAGCTTTTCATGTTAAAACTGCATTTATATTTTATTCATAATGCAACAAAAGTCATTATAAAACGTGATATACCAAAAACGTATCTGAGATGGAATAACAAAACGGAAATGACAACTAAACAAATACAAATCACAAGGCCAATCTTTGAAAGTTTGTGGTCTGAATCTGGAAAATCCATGTGTTTCCCATGGTCAATTATATGTGGCATGTTCACGGGTCGGAAGACCATCTGCGTTGTTTGTTCTTGCACCTGATAATAAAACAAAAAATGTCGTGTATCTCAAGGTGTAAGTATAATTGTGTCTTATCTGGTTTATGAGAAAATTTGGTTATGTGATATTATATTGACTTTCGTGTAGAGTTTTTATGACATATCTCTGAAGTTTTTTATATCTGAAATTAGTATAATGTAGCCAACAGAGCAGTGGACTGTACTTTTATAATAAAAAGACTTTAAAATTCTATTTATACTATTATATTACCCCTTATAATCTAAGCACACACATCCGTTCCCATTCGCAACCAACATCCAAGTCCTCATTCGCACGTCTTACGTTCTCTTTTGTTTTATTCCAAATTTAAAATTGATCTATTTATTTATAAAAATATATACATTGTTTACATTGCCGCTGCAACCCCTTTTTTGTCGACGAGTCATATTACAGTATTATAATCATTATTTAGGTGAAAAGTGTTTTTTTAGATATTCAGCTATTTTTCAGTAAATTACGCTCTCGCAAAGATTTCAGAGTTATTTCCAGTGGAAAACTGCGGCAAACTCAACTACTTAAAAAAGTCTTTTTGCTACGCCGCCACAGAAGGCTACTTGGCATCATTTTATTTTTAAACTATATAATAGTTTCTATATTTATATTATGTTTTTCAATTTTTTTTAAACGATCACAATATCTTTACTGCCTAAAAATATTGTGAAAATATGTATTACTACTAATAATTTTACTTTTATTTCTGAAAAGTTTTTCAATAAATGTAAAGATTAAATTACCTACATACATTTCTAGGCAATTTTTATACCTTTTAATTTCGGTTCGTGAAAAATTTCAAATTTTAAAAAATGGCTCAAACTATTGAGCTTAGAGCTTGGCCACCCCTGGCATATAACACAATAATTAAATCGAAATAATTATAAATATCGACGTTATTTTATTTAATAAAGAAATATTAGAAGAAGAAGATAGAATAATGAGCTTTCAAAACATTTTCCTAGAAATTGGATATCATTGTCAAATCAAAATGACAGTTTACCTTTGTTAATATTTCCTTTCGAAGGCCGTAGTTTCTCCAACGAAACACGATAATGTTTCTCTTCAGACAACCTTTAATTAAATTGGCTACGACAACTGCCGATTTCGTTATCACTTATTTTTTAAACTGTATTCTAGAAATCAGTTTTAAATATTACAACAAGAATTTTTTAAAAATGATTTTTTTGTTTTATATGTTAAGGAAATAAAACCAAGGTTTAAAAGGTGTTTTGACGACTTCTATTTGGGACTGTTTGAATATGGAGTCAATTATCTCAATATATATAATCTTTTCACAGAATAGGTTAAAACGGCTTCTTATGTCTGTTTCGTATTCTACAAAGGCTTTCCATAAATTTCATATGAGCTAAAATTAATCACGTCCAGCGTAGTTCGACTAATCCCAAGCAATTAAGGTGAAATGAACACAAAGGGGCCGGTGAGCCGACGATTTTAAAAAAGATATGCAACATCTGCCCCAGTCGAGGTCCTTTTGTTGTCTTATGAAAAATGAGAAGTGAACGGTGGATAGAGTTCTTTCTCACTTCGTCTTAAATATTCGGTCCGTGGGACGAGTTTTTGTATACGAGAATTTAATGTTTCGGAGCTGATGTTAAGTTAAGAAAAATGCATGTAGACAACAGTCGCCTCTGCTATGCTGGCTTGAGAAGACTAATTGACAAGACACCCTTATCAGGTATACAGGTCTATTCAAATTTGCGCCAAAATTTGTGACATACAGGGCTAAGCCCTGCCACTCCTATAATTGCACCAGTTAAAAAATAAATCATTAAAACAAATTACAGATTCGTCCCACGAGACGAATATTTTAAACTCGAGTCGTAAATAACTGAACGGTGCGCGGTGTAGTGTTTTTGATGAAATATCCTAGCGGAAAATGAGCATTTTTTAAGAAGATGAGTTCTGAAAAGCGGTACGTTGTATAGGTAAATTTTGATTACATTTCTTCAGCGACCTTCTGCTAGATAACATAAACGTTCATAGTTTCATATTTCTTCGTTATTCAATAAGGAATTTTTCATTATTTTATTAAAAAATAAACAACCTTTAATAATTTATTTATAAAGAAACTTATTATTATTAATTTAATTATAGATTTCCTTTAAACTAATAAAGAAATAAACAATTCTTGGCTTTATAATACAGAAAAAACAAAGAAACATATAAAAATATAATATAGAGGTCGTTATTGACTTTCAGGTGTTACAGGAAAGCCTGAAACATTCACCCTTTGAATTTCCACATGATCTACCTTTATGAAGACGACCTTGCATGTTTTCAGATCTTTTGTCAGATTTTTTTCTCCACTGTACATACTTACATATAGATGTATATTTATTTAATAGAAATCTAGGTCAGAGAAGGAGAAATGCATGTAAAGTGGTTTCTTTATATTGTCGTGGGAGTCTATAATGTTAGTAGAGTATTTTAAAAAATTTAGTATTATTTATTTGGTCTAGTTGTAGGCTTAGCATGTTTATTTTATTATTAACTAAATAAATACATTTACAATAAACCGTGAACTTAAACTAAAAGATATGGGTATTAAGGTAAGAAAAATACAAAACTCAGAACATCTAAGACCTGAAAAATAAATGCTTATTAATCCGTTGATCAACAAGCTAATAGTGTGATCGAGTAATTGATTTACTATCCCGAAAGAAGCTGGAACTTTCCTTCAGGACTGAAGTATACGACTCGGAATAATATGTAACACTTGCAGAGTAACCGAGTGGTATTTTGGATACAACATTACATTAATTGTAATTAAAATAAATTATATTTATCAATATAACCAAATATCATCTGCTTTTGCCAACTTCAGTGGAAACTTTGTGATTAAATATTTGTACAAATGAGCATGAAAGAACTTACTAACTTATATATTACATTGAGAAATCGAGACAATACGTTTATAGACCGGGAGGTGACCATACTTTTGATGAATAAAAAGATTTTCTTAAACTACGTCTATAATTATTAAATTAAAGAAGGAGTAACTAACACTAACCAATTATTATATTACAATTTTATTTTGTTTGAAATTTAATATATATAATAATTATCATCAGATCAGAGAGAGACAAAGTAAGACATCTTTTGACAATTTGTTCCGTTTTCCATAGACAATTAATAATGTTGCCAGTTCACAAAACGTAAGTGTTGCTATAAATAATATTTTATTCGAAATCCCATAATTAATAGGTATATAATTGTCCGTAATTTATGTTTTTAAATAATTCGTGTAATGAAATATATATTTATATCCTTTAGCTCTTCGCCTATATAAAGTAACAAAGTCCAATATAGAAGAAAGTTTGATATTACGTCAGTGAAACTTGTATCTACCCGGCAATGAAGAGTAACGGGTAACCAACACTCCGGCAGAGACTATGAGAAAATACTGTTTCTAACCTCACGCGTTCTTTCTCGTTTTGTTGTCTTTAAGCGATATCTTTGTATTTTTCTACACAAATATATATCTAGAAGGTTTTAGAAATGATACTATATATATATATATATACATATATGGAGATATATATTTTATTATTATAGACCTTAAAATAATTAAAGCCTTTAATGTGACGTTGTTGTGTAGTAAATTAACAACGAATTTTTACAACCAATACATTTCTATAATTATTTTAAAATTTAAGATCATATGTAAGTGAAAGAATTTTTTGTACAACACCTAAAACATAAAACATGATTGATACAAGAATAACATTAATATTAATAATAAATAAATATAAACCTGTATAATAACTATCAAAATATATAAAAAAAATCATCACATAAAAGTGATCGAATTCTCTAATATATGTATATAAATAAATAAATTCATGTCATCAAAGGATAGGTTGTAACATCATTCAGTACTTTTACATTCACATTAAACTTTTATTTATCTGTATCTTTTTTATAGGTCCCTTTGATGCTTCTCGTCCAGACAATGAATAAAATAAAATAAGTAAGAATAATGTAAATCCTTCGCTTTGATCGAGGCGTGTTGATTTGAGAAACATTCGCCGCAGCCAGCTCGTTCTGGAATGCCCTTAGGCTCAGGGTTCTTCCATATGGCATAGGCTGAGCGACAAACTGAGCGGGTAAAGAACAATAATGTTTTTTTTTGTAAAATGCCTATATCACGTGTTTTATATTATCATAAAAGTTAAACTACATATAACAGGGTTACATTGGTACATTTATACATATTTATTTAAAAAAATCGGTTGTCTGTAAAGTCGATTTACTGACGATAGTTGAACGTGACAACGTCTTAAGAAAATACTGATGGAATGGTAGCATTTTTCAAAAGAAAATTTTAATTTCATTTGTTTAATAGATTTGTATGTATATAGAGAAGGAGGTAATTGGAAATCACAATGAAATTAATCAAGATCACTTCAAGCCTTACATGGAACGCCTCAGAGCGAGGTAACGCCGCATGAGTCATGTTTTTTCGTGCGTGCAGCCGGCTCAATCGAATTATAAGACGTTGTCACGTCAAAAAAACTTAATTAAATCGTCTTAATATTCATCTTTTGCCTTCCTAAACTATTATAAGCAATAAATCGCTGTTAAGCGTAGCAACACTACGTCCGAAGAATTAATTTTCTGGCAAAAAAATCTCCTTTATAAATTCGCTTCAAGCGAGAAATAGAAAGCCCAATTTGTTATAGATACTTATACTTGTAAATCTTTATGTATTTAATCCTAGGAATAGGTTATTTGGTAGATTCTGTCAGTAAACGGTAGATGGCGCTAGCAAAATATATATCTCACTTTATAAAGGATCGTTAATTCATGTAACGATTACCATATTACTATTAAGCGTCGCGTTGAAGAAAGTTATTTAAACAATATGCACATTTTAAAACCATATAATCAAATAAGAATTGTAATTCTTAAAAAACGTTAATATGACATAACCCAGCCATTCTCAAAGTGTGTTCCGCGGAACCCTAGGGCTAAATACTGCAAAAAATACCTACCAAAGGGAGATTATAAGGTTACATCTACTTACATATTCCAACTAAATATTTCGTAATATTACATTGCAATATGATTATTCATGAATACATATAAATCGGTTTTTTATAATTATATTAAGGCATTTTCCTTCGCCAAAAAAGTTTGAGAACCGCTGACATAACCGTACATTGCATTTCAATTTTAAAATCGCCCCAGACGTAGGCAATTTCCGTGAGATTTCCGTGCACCAGCCCACGGCACTTCCACAAAGGGTATAATCTTTGAAAGGAACTCCATTTTACACTTCACTGGACCTAGATCCTTTTTGTTCGAACATCGATGTCGCATCTTTTTCTCCATCTACCGGCGTTTACTAGTTATTCTTACATGTCGACGTGTCTGAATTTTGATATATGTAACTAAATACTTTCTCTAACAAATATTAGGTTATTCGTAAACAAAATTTAATTACTTTAGGACTTAATAAGGCTTACCAAAGTATTTATTTTAGGTAGGTTTTAGATTTAAATATATCTTACCTTATGTTGAGGGTAGAGAGAGAGAGAGAGAGGGGGAGAGAGAGAGAGAGAGACACACACACAGAGACACACACACATGCAAGCGATAGCAAGAAGGATGATCGCGGTGTCGTGAACGGCAAAGGAGATATCTGCATGCCTTTCACACATGACTCCGCTAAGACAAATGAACGCTGGCGCCACGATAAGAATATACTTAGTTATCTCTTTCTAATGATTGTTTCTTTCAGTCCAAAGTCCAATCTGTATCCATTTGAAGATTGTTGACTGCACTATGAGTACCAGGACAACATCTAGACCTAAAAGAAACATACTAATATACATATCAATTGATTGACTTTAATACTGTTTTTTATTCTTTCCCCTCTTCCTTACATCTACTTGGTTCTTGTTTTTTATTTTTATGTATTTTTGTAATTTTATCAGAAGTGTAGTATCTATCCCTTTATCACCTTGAGCATGCCGTCCTATCCTATAATTAAATTTCATTTAGTTTATATAATAGTAGTCCTTTTTATAATATGTAGTTCTAATGTAATTTTGTAGGTAGGCTTTATAAATAAATAAATATCAATATTTATAACTGATAGTAAATGTTTGTTCCGAGCGGAAATCGAATCCGAGATCTTTGCTAAACACGCCACATTACGTTATTTAAAACAAAGTTCTTGTTGATAGTATACTTACATTATAAAAATCTTACAATATATTCTGAATAAATAAGTTTATTTTCTGAATCAACACAGGAAGCAACTGTAAAATTGAAATTATGTTGAACCGTTCCATTGGATATAAAATGCTCACAAGTCGAAATGGAATAGTTTTAACAATGTATTTTGTTGTGAACAGAACTTCCTTTCAACTCAATTTTTAAAACTCCACGTCGAAATAAAATAAACCTTAAAGTTAAAGAGAATAAGGTCAGCTGGGATTTCATATAAACTTTAAGTATACTTCCGATCTCAGCGGCAATACTAACATTTTAATATTCTTTTTCTTTTATTAATGGCCTCAGATATCTATCAAAGACAATTCTGCCAACGTCGAGTATTCAATAGGAAATTATAAAATTTTAATTCACACGTAAACCCTCATGTCAAAAAGCAATTCAATATACCCATTTTAATATTATTTCGTTGTTTCCATGTCAGTTACCACACAAAGTTTTTTTAATTAGTTAAATCATCAGCGTACTATTTCTAAGATTTTATACAACTTAATATGATCTAAAATAAACCTAATTTTAATTTTGTTGTAACCATAACAGCAACATTTCGAATTCATCAGATTAAAATAATCTTGTCACCACTATAGTTTTTCTCATCTGACAACACTTGGTAACATCAACGCTGTCTGTTTATGTTACGACGTGAGCGGCGCGGCGTATTTAGTGTAGTTTTTATTTAATTTTATGCTATTGTTAAATATTTACACGTCGTTGACATCGGTATTGTTCCTAAATTCGTCTGGGAATCAGGCATGAATGGCAGACTTTGTTGGAAAAGTAACTTCGCAATGGTGTATTGTGTTGTATCGATACGTTTTGTTAATTGTGACACTTTTAACAGTTCATTTGAACTTTGCGAGTTGAATCCTTTTCTTTACTATTTATTTTTATTATCGGTTTTAGATATTTGAACGATAGACCTTTTAGAATGATCGTGTTGTGTGATAGATAAATTGAATACGGTATTTCACAAATATCTATATTTTTTGTACAAAGGCGAAGAAAACGTGAGTTACAATATCTAGAATGATAACAAAAAAGAACTGAAGTTTTTGAACTAAAAACAAATGCGCATTTGACGTTTTTTTAATATAAATTTTTCAAAGATTGCATATCCTCCCATAATGCTTTTGAAGTTAACTATACATCTTGAGTGTGGATTATTGTACGAAAAGCAAAGTAATCGTTAGCACATACTGAAGCAATGTCAATTTTATTATGCAAAAACTGTCTTAGCAACTACCACATTTAACTATTAAACATTTGTTCCTATCCTAGTGTTAAAAACTACAAATATATTAAAATAATGTTAAAGAATTAAAAACATTGCTTTTTTTATGTATATAAAGATACTATTCGCATGACACCGTAGATACGATTGCCGTTCTTTTGTTTTTGTTGTTCTTCAAATTCAAAATGGCGGCCGTGTTTAGCAAAAAACAATCAAACACACAACTTTTAAATTACACAAAATATAGAAAGCATATTTACGTCAATATTGATGGTTGTGCATTTATTATATAACTAGCTTTTACCCGCGGCTTCGCTCGCATTTAAGTCATTAAATAAACATCAGAGGTCATTTCAATAGAAATGAATCAATATGATTCCAAACAGCTGAAACTATAGTTAGTTGAAAACTATAGTAAAAAATATCCTATGTTACTTGTAGTACCTCCAAAAATAAGTGTACAAAGTTTCACGATGATTGGTTAAGTAGTTCTTGCGTGAAAACGTAACAAACAAACTCACATTTATCATATTAGTAATCACTTTGATAATAAAATATAAGTTAACACTAGCATATTTCTAGCTATGCCTAGCCATGGATGATAATAAATTAAAAGAAAAATCCATAGGCATATAAAAAATAGTTTATTAAATACAATAAAACATTAAAATTCTAAAACAATTCATTACTAAATTCCCACTACACTTATAACAAAGAAATAATGTCTAAAACCGAATACCAAATTATTTCGTATTATAAGAAATATTAACGTAAAAAAACTTATTGTTTTAAAGGAAATGCACTTTGGTTACATCACTTACCGATTTATGTAACAATAACAATGCATTCACAATTATATAATTTTAAGATTCTACGAATGGGTTTTCAGAAGTGGAAACAACAAAGTGTGATAAAAAAAAAATCAGTTGTCTGTAAAGTCGGTTTACTGACGAAGTTGATGATAAAAAAATCGATACAAAAAACCGCCTTACATGGAACGCCTCAGAGCGAGGTAACGCCGCATGAGTCATGTTTTTTCGTGCGTGCAGCCGGCTCAATCGATTTATAAGACGTTGTCACGTCAAAAACCGGGCTCTCTGAATTCTTTTATTTATTTACTATATTATTATTATCTAATTTAAAATACATTTTACGGCTTACTATTTATTTACGCTACGTTTCTTTTTAATCTAATGCACTTTATAGATATTGTAAGCAGCATAAATTTCGTTTTATATTAGTTAGATCGCGTCTCAGAATAATTTAAGACAACATTATGTTTGACCCCACTGAAAACTGCTTATTAAAACCTCAAAGATTGCAGATATCAAATACATCCAGTGAAAATTACTAAAAACAATTTATTCAATGATTTTAATGATTTCACTGAAAAATCTTCTTAATTTTAATTTCTCAAATAGGAAGACACGTTTTAAAGTTGAATTTAATTCTATATCTACTTAAACTAAGTATCTTATTGGTCTTTCTTCGGTTCATTTTCCTCATCACTGTAAACTGTTGGTTGTTCACCAGGCTTCAGCAGTTTTCCAACAATATCGTATTTCTCTGGAATAAGGTTTATAAGTAAGTTTTCGAGGAAATGTTACGTTTTAGTATCATACGACTTTCTTTTGATTTCTTCCATCATTAATTTTCTATACCAAACTTATGATTTGAATATTCACGCACCAGCTACGTCATCCACCCTATGTGCTACTAGCGATCTAGTACTTTTTTTTATAATATAGAAGTTTTGGTCCATAATTCAGAAATTGTTTTAGAGCAACTATGAAATGAAATGAAAATCGTTTATTAGCATAGGCACTAAAGGCGCGCGCTTGCTCATCGTTAGAATCTATAATGGCTTCGGAAAGGCGTATGATGAGAAGACCACAAGAAACTCGCCAAACTCACTATGCAACCAATAGCTGTATTTTGAATTGTAAAGAGGGTCAGCCCCACGTCGGCTCTGTTTATATGAATTTAAAAGGTCAATGGCATTGGAATCAGCTTTCTTAAAGCATTTCAATCCATCCTTACCTCTAAATTGATCTTCCCATTCTTTGGCTGAAGCAACTTCGTCAGCCATAAGGTCGCTGACGTCATCGTATACAAGTTCACCCTTGACGTTGCCAGTGGCCAAACCTCTTGTTGCATCTCTTCCAGCGAATGCAGAATAAGGTCCTCCTATTTTTCGAAATCGATTATTAGTAAGACAGCTACGTAACATAAAAACTAGAGATGTTCCGACTAGTCGGTAACCGGCCACTATCGTAGTCGGCGACTAATCGGTAAAAAGTGCCGACTATCCGGCTTCTTACTTTGTCTATTTTTTAATAAAATGTACATGTTACTTCCTTGTAAAGAAAACATATTTATGACATTTACCAAACAAAATTAGTATCTTAATTAAAAAACAAAACAACATTAGACGGCTAGTCGGCCAAAATCATAATCGGCACATCTCTAATAAAAACCTTATTATTAATCTTACCTGGACCATAGAATCTCTTTCCTTTGGTGACATCAAAAATAACTCCGTTCACAGCCAAGCAAACACGACCGTCTGATTGTGTTCCATCAAACTGGCTCAATTCCGTTACTGTCATATCTTTTCTTAACTTTGGTAAGCTGAAATTTAATAAATTATTCATTTAATTTAGCTCGGGTTTTGTAAGAATTCTTTAGGTTTTATAAATGGTAATGAGTTGTCGCTTTGTAGCCGAAGACTTGTTTTACAAATAGCTAATATCGAGTTTCACATTATATTTTATATATCTACAGCAGCCATTCTCAAAGTGTGTTCTGCGGAAACCTAGGGCTAAAATACTGCAAAAAATACCTACCAAAGGGAGATCATAAGGTTACATCTAAACATTCCAACTAAATATTACATTGCAATATGATTATTTATAAATACATATAAATCGGTTTTTTATAATTATATTAAGGCTTTATCCTTCGCTAAAAAAGTTTGAGAACCGCTGATCTATAGATATGCGCGTAGATGTATATAATTAAAACACCAAATGCGTCTAAGCTCTCTAATGGTCGGCAGCAAACTGAGGACTACCTTCAATAAATTACAATATGATTTTTTTACATATATTTCTATAATAATTCATCTTTATTGGTTGAGAAAAAGGCAATGAATCGACTTAACGTCTTATAAAAAATCATAACATTGATTACAGAATAAAATGTGTGTTGTTTTTTTCCTTCAGCCTATGCAGTCGGAATCTAGGGAGATTTCGAATAGACATATGACGAGAAATCACAAGAAACTCGCTAATCATAGCCTGTACAATTTATAACATAAACAAACCTTCGATCCTACTAATAAATCTTGAATATAGGTAAATTAAAATATGGCCTAATATAATAAATAAATAAATAATAATAACATCTTTCATATTGTTTTTAAGTAATAAATATTTTTAATTTCAATTCGTTTATCTTAAACATATAAATAACGCTTAATTGAGAACGTCATTTAAAGATAATATGTATAAATTTAGTTTATTTGGATTACATTAAACGTAAGTACTACAATAGAACAGACGTTTAAAACAAAGTTTCTTATAAAATTTGGTTCAGTACATATTTTTTATTTGTCCAGCTATTTTAAAATATCAGACAGGCTGATTGTTTTGTGCGCAGTACCGTCGAAATAATTGTTTTAGACTTGACATACGTAAATCTTTCCCGCGTATTAATCTACTTATTGGTGTATTTTCGCAGTAGCTTCTATTAGGTAGTAAAACTTCTTTACGGACCCTTGACTTGGGGGGTAAGCTGGGGAACGCGTGACGAGAGCGTTACGAAAAGTGTGATCGGGCGAGGTGAACGGAAGTTGAGAGGGAGATAGATAAGTTAGTGAAGATAGAAAGAGAGAGAGAGAGTTACGTTTCGAATATTACTGTAGAGGCATGTGAGAGAGGTGCGACTATACATTTTAAAAAGAGTAGTTGTATGTATATATCAGTCGTGAAGTCTAAAACACGTTCGTTTTTTTCAACCTATATAGATACATTTCTAAATCAAATGATTGAATTTCGAATTTATTTTATTATCTTGTACAAATACGCGATAAGAGCGACATTATTAAGATATATAAGTATTTTTCTTTCATTTTTAAAAATAGTACCAAATTATAATTAAGTACAGTCTGTCCATATTATCAATTGTTTTTCATTAATTTTCGTCGAGGATTTAAAATGTTCAAAACGAACCTATTGGTGACGCGTTGAATTAAAAACGCTCCGAAAAAAAACTACATGTTGATTTGATATTATTATGTAAAATATTTGACAGGTGGATGTATCGATTACTTGACGTTCTTTAAAATTAAGTTTTTTTTAGACGTCAGCATCCAATCCAAGTGTCTTTGGTATTATCTACCAACATATTTATGTTTTTATTATCCTATTGTTCGTATATGGAACAGATCTACTTAATGCAGCAAACATTGTCAATGAAAAGATTTATTTAACCTTATGGTCAAGGTCTTAAGTACTATGACACTATTGCTTATAACAATCGTTGAATCATTTCAATATACAATGCTGTTTTTGTTCTATTTACTAAATTCGGTTAGGATTCACGTAAATCAATGTATTGTAAAATTGGATATAGATCCGCTTGTTTGGTATAAATGTAGTTTAAAGATAATTTAAAATTCTGTTTTGGGTATAGCTCTGCTTTCAATAACAAATGTCTTTCTTTAGAATTTTAATACCTGAGATGTGACGTTTTTAGTTTTATAAATAATATATGTGCACGTGTTTTATTTCTATTGCATGTAGTAATTTTTAAAATGATTTATGGGATCAATATGCAGAATTGCTTATGTGAAATAAGTTACGATATTATACTCATTCAATTCTACATCGAACCTGGTTTTTAATGACCACTGGGCCTATGCGGTTCCGTACAAATAAAATTAGTTACTAGTTTTATTTAAATAAATACCATAAATTATGGTTAATATGTATTCATTGTGTATATATATAGTAATATATATTTATATCTATATAAGGAAATTGTCAGACTAAATTATACTATAGGAAAAACAAAATATAAGTGTGCATACTTAATAAGCATTACAACGCAGTTTATAAAAAACATAACCTCAAAAATGTTACCTTGGTTGTGCTGGGTGTGCAACATCATGATTGAACGTCGGCTTCACAATTAACTTATAAATTAAAAACACTATTAAAGATGTTAAAACTAAATTCAACGGTTGTGACAATTCATTAAAGAATTCTGATAAAAAACCCGGTTCCATAACTTTCTGCGCGTCGGCCATTATTGATTATGTTTTAAAAAATGCGCGCGCGCCTCCTTCGAGTCACACTGCCGCACTGACTGTTCGTTTCGTAGTGTAGTGGTCCGTTTGAAAACGGGTTATCATTGAGTCATTGTTGTGATTGGCTGATACGTTGTTATCATGTGTTAGGGCTGTTTTATACTGAGATCAATTGTTTTTCGTAATACAAACACTGAGTGAAATATTAATATACTAGGATTTTTCATTTATAACGTATAAGTTGTAAAATATATACCTATCTCTTTCTATCATATTGATTTGTCAGTTTGTTGTAATGAATAAGGTGAGCATTTGTTTTATGTAGGTAATATACCTATGTCTTTTTTATAAATATGTTTGTAAACGTGTTATCGAGTCACTAACAATAATAAAAACGTTTTCTTTATTACGCTTTATTTAAAACGCGACGTTATGCGTTACGTTTATTTGTGTGAAATCGCCTTATCAATACAAGCCATAGTGTGTATAATCACGATGAGTTAAACAACGCGTCTACATTTTTAAATAAAAAACAAAATGTTATATCACGGTGATTAGATAGAAAACATTTGAAGACATTAATCTGTTACTTTGATTGTTATTTTTGGACTAAATTACAATCAGTGTTTTGTTTCTATTCGTTTGTCATTTGATTTTTATTATTATATATTATAGTATATGTAGTAATAATAAATTAATTGAAATAATTGAACAAAAGGCGAATTGTCTCTAGGCATTTTCTACCAATTAATCTTTGAATGGTGCAGAGGAGTACAATGAATAAAATAATAAAAACAAATGCAGAAATGATTCTGATTGTTTATAAATAATAATTATTTATTTCATTTAAATTATACTTAGCCAGTTACAAGATAAGTTTTATTTAAAAAAAAATCAGTAATAAAATGTAGTATACAATAATATGTCTAAAATATTAATTTCGTACTTATTATTTTATTTTAAAATTGCTTTATATTGAAAAAAAAACCCTCATGATGGAATGAAAGCTTTCAGCCATTTACTTAATCCGATCGTGAAATCGAATACGCGTATTTCGAATCACTTGTAGATTAAAAAATATTTCAATAAAGTAATGCTTGCAATAAATTAAACTCAATTAATTTGATTAAATGAAAATACATATAGTCTAATTGGAGTAATTAATGAAAATAAAAGTAATAAACAAACGCATTGGATTCTAACTTGAACATACTGATTTATTTATAGCGTGTAAAATAGATCACATTTGAAATTTTAAAAAAGAAGTATATCACGCATTCCAAATTTAAAATGAAATAAAAATATAATGAAAATAATAAACAAAATTATAAAAAAAACATGAATTAGATAAGCATATAAATTGCTTTTAGCATTAGTAAAAAAATATCTTCGTGGAATTAGAAAATTATATAATTAGTGTAACATTATAAGTATATTATAATCCAATTAGCAGTATGATTAGCCAGATATGGCACATGAAAGCTGGAAGACGTCTAGACAACACTGCAGCTATCTCGAATGCAAACATCCACCAAACTTCTGCCATCACTTGGCTAACGTATTCTCAGTTACACTCTGTTTCCATTGTCATTTTACGACACGACAGCGTCTAGGTTTGATATCGTCACTATCGGAGCTATTAGAGACCCTTTACGGCGTATTTCTACTCCAAGACAATTAGGGTTACTAAATAATATTAGTTGGCTCATAGTTAATAATAATTCATTATTGCACTACAAAAAAAAAAACATGGTTTAAAGCCATTTGGCATTCTCTACCAGCTAACCATTAGGAGAGGAATGCGGTGATTGAGGTGCAATGTTAATTAATTTTAAAATAAAATACATAAAAATAGAGTACATACACATACATATAATATCAAAATATATCAATAGATAATTATATAAAATAAATTGATAATTGACGTAAAATTATTCTGCGTGTTAAGATAGTGTTTGAAGAGCTTGAGCTTGAAAATAGTTCCTTTACTACTTTATATAAAAACTCATCAGTAGAAAAAAATCGAGCAATAGTTTGTCGAAGAAAAGATCGATATGTAATGTTTACAGTAAGTATTTCCCTTTTTAACGCATTCGTACGAGTACAATGGAAACAAATACTTATTTAATCCTCGAGTCGAGCGAGAGTGCATCAAAACATTATGGATTTGAAACTCCAGTTTACTTTGAAACTTGTGCTTTCATTTAATTTATATCAACCACGAGACAGGACTCGACTTAATGACCGTCCGCTGCTTCTAATTATATAATACGTCCTTTGCTAAAGTTTATAGAAATTGTAGGTTTTATAAACGCGTGATGAGATGTAAAAACGCCTTTATTGTAAATAATTATTATCTGTTTAAATGAATGAATGAATAAAAATCGTTTATTAGCATAGGTACTAAAGGCGTGCACTTGCTCATCGTTAGACTCTACCGTGACTTCGGGAAGGTGTAAGACGAGAAGAAGACTACGAGAAACTCGTCAATGGCCTGTTCGTAAAATAATTAACAAAAAAAAAAACTGAATTTTAAGTCAGAAAAAAGTAAATAACAATTCATATATCATATAATTCACAAGAATTAAAATTACATCAGATCCACGGTGCAACCACACAGTTATCAGCCTACAAAATAATATGAGAAACTGCTGTTAAATAATAATTATGTCGTGGTATTAAAATTATTTACTTTTGTTTTAGTTAACTATGACATGTTGAAATCCTTTGTACAATAAGTTGCTGGGTTCCATGAAACAGTTTCAAAATATAATTCACCACTTCGCAATGGTTTCTGATTAACTCAATACAACAACGAAGAATTTACACAAACAAACTATACACAATAACAACTTTAAATCGATCTGTTGTAAAATTGCGATTTTGTAGATCCTATTATGTTAATAGGTGAAATCAATACGAGAATACGTTTAGATAATAACCTACTTATATTTTACTAGGTTTTACCCGCAGCTTTGCTCGCATAAAATAATAAAGTGGCATCTAACCACAAAAATAATCTAACCTAACCTCAAAAATTCAAATAGTTTTATACTGCATATATAAAAATGACAGACGAAAATAAAAATAAATATAGAAAAAATCCAAGCAGCTGGAACTATAGTCAATTGGAAACTATATTAAAAAATAATATTAAAAAAAAACCTATGTTACTTCTAGTACCTTCAAAAATATGTGTGCAAAATTTCATGATGATCGATTAAGTAGTTGTTGCATGAAAACGTAACAAACAAACTCACATTCACATTTATAATGTAGTAGGGATAAGATTTTTTTAAGCTATACCAGAACTTTATACAATAACAAAATAACTCAAGCTATAGAAGAAATTAAGTAGGTATAATATAATAGTGGATTACAGATGCAAGTTGCTTGCAGACAGTCTCTGATATTCACAGAAGAAATCCAAAGAAATCTTTCAGTCTATTATCCTATGTGAATACCATTCACAATAAACATAATGCAAATATGCATGACAAAGCATTTTATTTTGTGTGTATTGAAGAATCGCTTTGTAGAAGTTTCTAGAAAATATTTCATACCTTAAGATTGTATGAATTTCAATCATACTACGTGACATTTTTATTGTGAGTTAAATAATATAGGTCCTTCAATACAGTCTCATTGCAGAGTCAGGGGGGCTACTCAGGCATATCTGAAGTTTCATGATAGTTATAAGCCCGTAAAAAGTCCTGTCAAACGTCCGTAAAATGAGCCCTGAATAGCTTATCCGTCGTGACGTCGCTGTCAAATCCGTAATTTCGTATTTTCGCCCGAAATTCGTGCGTCCGAGTAGCCCCCTTGTAGCCGAGTCAAGCGTATGACATGTATGTAAACAATCTTTTGCTTTTATATATGAAAAGACAATAGAAAGCTCATAAATATAATTCGTGTTTCTTTTATTTAAGTAGTGGCATTACGTTCTCTACATTTCGTTGTTTATATACAATTATTATAAAAAAAACATTAAAAATATATATACTAGGTGAAAATATATTTATTTATAAAGCCTACCTATAAAATTACATATACACAAATATACAAACTAAATGAAATTTTAATTATAGGTTAGGACGGCATGCTCAAGGTGATAAAGGGATAGATATTACACGTCTAATGAAATTACAAAATTACATAATTTAGATGTTACACAATAATGAAAATAAAAATATAAAAACAAGAACAAAATATAGGTATATACGGAAGAGGGAAAATATAAATATATATATATATTTTTTTCGAATAATTTTTATGTGTTTTTATAGTTCCCGCACATGAATCACGTCGATCGCATAATGTCCGATATACATATATATTATTTTTGTTGTAAATTACATCACTACCTTCTCCCATACGTTAGAAGGGCACTTGATTCGATCAATTAGTTCAGGAATCCAATATCCCCGATAGTAGGCTCTCAATAGGCTGTATCTGTTCGTTGATTTAATCAATAATTACTAACTTGGGTCTCATGAAATATTGTACCACCAAGTGCCGCTATTAACCATCATCTTAAACAAAACACGTAGGGTAATTATATTGTAGAGGAAATACGTACAAAATGACATAGGGTTTTGTTTTAGGAACATAATTTTTTATTGGTAAATCACAGAACTGTTATATTCTACACCAGCGGTTCTCAAACCTTTTTGGCGAAGGAAAAAACCTTAATACAATTATAAAAAACTGATTTATATGTATTTATGAATAATCATATTGCAATGTAATATTTAGTTGGAATATTTAGATATCCCTTTGGTAGGTATTTTTTGCAGTATTTTAGCCCTAGGGTTCCGCGGTGTTCTACACTAATCATCTTTGGTTACTCATGTATGAAACTCTATACACATTTATAGGATAAAAATAACAGAAAATTCTTAGTTTCATTGAGACCGATGAAAATTCACTATGTCCATTCACTATGGACAAAATGACATAACAAAAAAAGTTATAAAGTTATAAAGCAATTGTTACGATATCTATTTTAAATTACTGCTGTATTTTAGTAATTAAGAGACTAAAGTACAAATAAAATATACATCAATAACGATTAACAGCTAGCCCATATCTAATAGGGCGTGAACATTCCAATAATAGGTGCTTAGTTTCTGTAATACAAGTCTTTTATTATGGTTAATATTTCAATATAGGTAATTATGAAATTAAACAAAATAAAAGGGATAGTTTTTTTAAGTTACGTGCATCGTATAGAACAGCCATTCTCAAATTGTGTAAAGGGCTAAAATACTGCAAAAAATACCTACCAAAGGGAGATCATAAAGTTACATCTAAATATTCCAACTACATATTACGTAATATTACATTGCAATATGATTATTCATAAATACATATAAATCAGTTTTTTATAATTATATTAAGGCTTTTTCCTTCAACAAAAAAGTTTGAGAACCGCTGGTATAGAATAATAATAGGAAATGTGTTTATGTGAAAAATTACGTCGATTATATTATGTGCACATTTTCTTTTAGTAGATGAAATAAATCTTTGTTTATAGCACTAAATCTTCAATCCTCTTTCTTTTCTAAAAACCTTGAAATTTAGTTTTTTTATTCACACTCACCCCGTCGAGGTTACGACAATAGCGTCGAAGAATTATTTAATAAGAATCATAGTCCGAGAGATGATAGCGAAAACAATATTTACACTTCTTTAGTTTTACACCATTTCTTTTATATTTTTAATTAAGATGTAAGCCTATTTATATTTGTAAAAATGATTAAAAATAATTAATTGAATACGAACCTATCGGCGACGCGCTGAACTAACAACGCTTTATTCAAACAGCTTAGTTTAGTAAAATTGGCATCTAACCATTAGGTAGTAGTAAACTAAATATATTTTCACATTAACATAGAAAAAATATTCCTATCTCAAAATCTGTAAAAACAAATAAAACTTTATATAAAAAAAATCTGCCCACTTTGAATTTATAACGACATTCGTGGCAATAAATTTCCGCAGCGAAAGCTCAATGAATGTAATTAACCGTATTAAGATAGGGGATAAAAAAAGACAAAGTATCTTTCTGAATAATTTACTTGAGATCTCACATTGCGTCCACGGAATACTCAATTATATTCCTCTTCGGGTTTTATTCAAGCATTTTCCTTAACCTTAACTGTAAACTAGACTATATTATAATCTTGCAATATATGGAATAAATAATTATTTATACTTGTGCCAAACGTGACACAAGTTTTGAATAAGAATTACGCTGATTTCGAAGGACCTTATGCTCTTTCCTGTCACTCCTGTTCAATGTGAGAACAACCACTCACCTTTATCAATTCTCCTCCAGCACGTAAACAAGGCACCACATAAAATAGTTTTTTCTTTCAATGATTTTTCTTAATTTCTTTTTGCTTATTACGCCGGGACAATGACAAAATACAATCTTTCCCTCCATACGACAAGGCGCGACCAACTCGATTTTTAGTGCAGGCGCGACCAACTAGATTTGCAGTTCGCGCGCAAAGCGGGCTGCGCTGATGCGCGGTGTGGGCCAAATTGGCGCCAGGTTAAGAAAAGACTCCAGCTCGCGGCTGCCCTTCACCGAACGGAGCGAACCAGGATCGAACAATACTGTAACACTACAATAATTTTTTAAAATGGCAACACTGGGTTTCCGGGAGTGTGAGCGTGGTCGGCCATCTTGTTTTCTGTCTTCTTAAGTAGTGTTATTTATATTTAGTTTATGGTAGAAAAAGTGGACTGTATATTTTGATAGAAAATTTAGAAATAAAAAAAAAGAAGGACTCACTAATTGGTTCTAATTTTTGAAAAAGCGGTTATTAGTGGGGAGCGGGGAGCGGGGAGCGGGAGTTCATAAATGCGCAATGCATTAAAAAAATAATTTAGCGCGAATATTTATTAATCAGTTATTAAACTAATTTTGTTGGTAGACTTAATAAATAAATAAATGAAATGTATGTGTAGAAAATAAAATCCTAAAATAACAAAATAGTAGTTGATCTCTTGGTCTATCAAGTGTTTTAACGGCAGCGTCTGCATTTTGTGTGATCTGAGAGCATTAACCGCATTCGCTATATTATGCAATGCACTCTACTTCAAACCGTCTTGCTTTTAAAGGCAGCTTTTTTTTAGCCAATGGGAACTGTGACAAAATGCTCAAAAAGCTGTTACTCTTCTATCCACAGCTTATTTATTTTTATTTCAAGTAAATCATCTGTTCATGAGTAACTATACTTATAATTCCTGACAAATTAATTCGTCTAAGTACGTATATTAGTATCAAAGTAATAATAATAATAATAAATACTTTATTGCTTTAAATTAAAAATGCAAATACAATTTAATTCATAGAAAACAGATTTAGAGCAATTGGCGACTTTATCACTAAAAGTAATTTCTTCCAGATAACCAATTGTCATAGGAGAAACATAACAGTATCGGGCAATGCAATTTAGGAATATTTAAAATTAAGTTATAAATATAATACAATAAATAAAATACATAAATATAAGTAAACTAAATACATAATGAACAATGCACTAAGTTTAACTCATTTAAAGTGGTTTACCATAGCATTTTTTACCAATTAAGGTAGGTATTTACTAGCCAAATAAACTCGTTTTTGTAAAATTAAAAGAATTATTTTTTTACCGAGATACATCGATTTTTCGAAAAAAAAGTGTCTTCGGAAAATGGCCACTCTTGCCCAAGGGAAGGTCATAGAAAATCGTCCAGGTACGCATTTTCTTCGTGAAGAATTGTACTTTCTTGCTATTAAAAAAGGTAATCAATTTTTTAATTTTTATGTCCCAAAAATGACTTTGAAAAATTCTTTTTTTACAATTACGTGTTTGGGACATATTTTTTTCATTTTTTTTAAATCCCGGCTGTGGCTTAAATAGGTTACTCGCATTTTTTCACGAATTTATTTGATTGATTTAGCTGCAGTTAATAATGTTATTCTGAACGGGGTACTTTTAATATGATATTGAGATATTAATCAAGTATTTTTTTATACAATGATGTGTTTTATTTATATGTATTTATTATTGATATTATGTTTTCTATTTGTTATAAAGCCTTCTCGACGAAAAATAAAAGTATTTAATCAAAAATATATAATATTAATGTAATATGTATAATATTCCA